>CAMZMU010000078.1:7958459-8229972 GCA_947311845.1 Poa pratensis
CAGTTGGGAACCCCAAGAGGATGGTATGATGAGTGCAGCGGCAAGTTTTCCCTCAGTATGAAACCAAGGTTTAATCGAAAGTAGGAAAACGAGGTTTGCTTCGAAGGTGTTGGTGAAGGAGTGTAGTGCGGCGCAACACAAGGATTCCGGTGCCAACGTGGAACCTGCACAACACAATCAAATTACTTTGCCCCAACTTAACAGTGAGGTTGTCAATCTCACCGGCTTGCTGAAAACAAAGGGTTAAACGTATCGAATGGAAAATGATGTTTGTTTGCATAAAACAGTAGAGAACAATGATTGCAGTAGATTGTATTTCAGATGTAAAGAATGGACCGGGGTCCACAGTTCACTAGTGGTGTCTCTCCAATAAGATAACTAACATGCTGGGTAAACAAATTACAGCTGGGCAATTGACAATTGATTCATTTGGGCATTACGACAAAGTACATAGACCGCTATCCAGCATGCATCTATGCCTAAATAGTCCACTTTCCGGTTAACATCCGTACCCCTTCCAGTATTAAGTTGCAAGCAACAGACAATTGCATTAAGTAATGTGCGTAATGTAAACAATACATTCATCCTTGAATAAAGCATTGCTGTTTTACCCCTAGTGGCAACAACACATCTACAACCTTAGAACTTGCTGTCACTATCCCAGGTTAAATAGAGGTTGAACCCAACTATCATGCATAAATACCCCCTCTTGGAGTACAAGTATTCACTTGGCCAAGGCTTCAACAAGTAACGGAGAGCATGCAAGATCACAAATGACATAGACATGATAATATAATATTCAGCTCCACATAGGTATCAATATAAGTCAGATCCCAGCAAACACAACATGTAGCATTACAATAAGATGATCTTGATCATGATAGGCAGCTCACAAGATCTAAACATGATGGCACAAGTGGAGAAGACAACCATCTAGCTACTGCTATGGACCCATAGTCCAAGGATGAACTACTCACGCATCACTCCGGAGGCGGGCATGGCGATGTAGAGCCCTCCGGTGATGATTCCCCTCTCCGGCAGGGTGCCGGGAAGAGCTTCAGAACCCCCCGAGTTAGGGTTGACGACGGCGGCGGCAGCGAATATGTTCTGGATGAAAGGCTCGGTGTTTTAGGGTTTTCACGTCTCGGGGAATAAATAGGCGAAGGGGCGATGTCGGCGGACCCCCGAGGGGCCCAAACCACAGGCGGCGCGGCTGGGCCCACTGCCGCGCGCCAGGTGGTTTGGCCACCTCGTGGCTCCTTCGTCTCTCCTTCGGACTCCGTGTACGTGCTGGAAAAATAGGGACTTGGCCTTTTGTTTCGTGCAATTCCGAGAATATTTCCAGAAGTAACTTTCTGAAACCAAAAACAGCAGAAAACAGGGAACTGGCACTGTGGCATCTTGTTAATAGGTTAGTCCCAGAAAATGCATAAAAGTGATGAAGTGTATATAAAACATGTAGCAAATGGTATAATATAAGCATGGAACAGCAGAAATTATGGATACGTTGGAGACGTATCAAGCATCCCCAAGCTTAGTTCTACTCGTCCTCGAGTAGGTAAAACGATAACAACAAATAATTTCTGAGGAGACATGCTTTCACACAATCTTGATCAATATATTGCAAGGCTCATGTCATGAATGAAGTGACTCAAAGCAATGATCTATAGTTTGCTAACAAATAGATAAAGAGTAAACAATGAATCATATAAGCAAAAACTTTTCATGAATAGTACTTTCAAGACAAGCATCAAAAAGTTTTGCATAAGAGGTAACTCATAAAGCAATAGATTCAAAGTAAAAGGCATTGAAGCAACACAAAGGATGATTAAGTTTCAGCATTGCTTTCAACTTGTAACATGTATATCTCATGGATAGTTGTCAACATAAAGCAATATAACAAGTGCAATAAGTAAACATGTAAGAATCAATGCACACAAAGTTGACACAAGTGTTTGCTTCTAAGATAGAAAGGAGTAGGTAAACTGACTCAACATAAAGTAAAAGATAGGCCCTTCGCAGAGGGAAGCAGGGATTAAATCATGTGCTAGAGCTTTTTAAGTTTTCGAAAGCATATAGAGAGCACAAAATAAGTATTTGAGAGGTGTTTGTTGTTGTCAACGAATGGTAGTGGGCACTCTAACCCCCTTGTCAACCAGACTTTCAAGAGCGGCTCCCATGAAGGACGTTATCTCTACCAGCAAGGTAGATCATCCCTCTTCTCTTTTGTTTACACATGTATTTTAGTTTCTTTATAGATGACACTCCTCCCAACCTTTTGCTTACACAAGCCATGGCTAACCGAATCCTCGGGTGCCTTCCAACATTCACATACCATGGAGGAGTGTCTATTTGCAAATTAAGTTGCTTACTGATAAATCAGGGCAAAACATGTGAAGAGAATTATTAATGAAAGTTGTAATTAATTGGGGCTGGGCACCCCGTTGCCAGCTCTTTTTGCAAATTATTGGATAAGCGGATGTATATGCCACTAGTCCATTGGTGAAAGTCTGTCAGAAGTAAATGACAAGATTGAAAGATAAAACACCACATACTTCCTCATGAGCTATAAAACATTGACACAAATAAGGAGTAATAAAGTTTTGAATAGTTTAAAGGTAGCACATGAAATATTTACTTGGAATGGCAGGAAATACCACATAGTAGGTAGGTATGGTGGACACAAATGGCATGGGTTTTGGCTCAAGTTTTGGATGCACGAGAAGCATTCCCTCTCAGTACAGAGTTTAGGCTAGCAAGGTTGTTTGAAGCAAACACAAGTATAAACCGGTACAGCAAGAATCACATAAAAACATATTGCAAGTATTATAAGACTCTACACTGTCTTCCTTGTTGCTCAAACATTTTACCAGAAAATATCTAGACCTTAGAGAGAACAAATATGCATCCCAAGTCTCAACAAGCTCTACGGTAGTTCTCCACTACTAGGCTTTAACTACATGATGCAAGAGCTTAAACATGATCTACTTGAGAGCTCAAAACAATTGCAAAGATCAAATCGAAACAAGACAATGATCTACAAGAATGCATATGTCTTTTCCAATACCAACTACTACATGTAGCATTTTCTTTCTTCCAAACAAACACCAATCAATTTATTTAAACATAAACTCTCCAAATGATAATATAATGCAGCAAGAGAGTATTTATAAACAAGTGCTAACAGCTCGAAGAGATGCATGAAAAACAGGAGCTAAAAGCACTGCAGTAGCTAGTTAAGAATACTCAACAAATATAAGTGAAGAACATGAGTATTCACATGAAAAAGCGGAGCGTGTCTCTCTCCCACACAAGGATTGCTAGGATCCGAATTTATTCAAACAAAAACAAAAATAAAAACACACAGACGCTCCAAGTAAAGCGCATAAGATGTGAAAGAATTAAAATATAGTTTCACTAGAGATGACCTGATAAGTTTGTTGATGAAGAAGGGGATGCCTTGGGCATCCCCAAGCTTAGACGCTTGAGTCTCTCTGAATATGGTTGGGATGAACCACGGGGGCATCCCCAAGCTTAGGCTTTTCACTCTTCTTGATCACATAATATCACCCTTCTCGCTTGATCCTTGAAAACTTCCTTCACACCAAACTCAAGACAGTTCTCATTAGAGGGTTAGTGCATAATCAAAAATTCTCATATTCTGTAATGATACAATCAATCCCAAAGCTTCTGGACATTAGCTACAGCCACCAATGCTTTGTGGAGCAAAGAAATCCACACAAACACAGTAAAAGAGCGAATGCAAAACAAAAGGCAGAATCTGTCAAAAACAGAACAGTCTGGAATGACGAATTTTTTCGAGGCACTTAAGTTGCTCAGATGGATCTGGCCTAAAATAATGAAAGTTGCGTACATATCTCAGGAATATGCGTGATTTTTTCAGAATTTTTTGAATTTTCTACAGGGAGATAAGCTCAAATCCGTGACAGCTAAAAATCTGTCACTGCGCAGAAATCCAAATCTTGCATCAACTTTCAATATAGAACTTTACTTGGCACAACATTGCGATAAAATAAAGATACAAAGGAGTTGCTACAGAAGTAACAAAACTCCTTGACTCAAAGAAAACAAAAATAACAGCAAATAAAAACGATGGGTTGTCTCCCATAAGCGCTTTTCTTTAACGCCTTTCAGCTAGGCGCAGAAAGTGAAAATCAAGTGTTGTCAAGTGGCAAATCATTCAAATCATCAAAAGCTTCTTCCAACACACAGCTTGTAACAATGGGTATCTTAGATGTTCCTGGAGGTGTTTCATTACCTTTAACCGTACTAAAAGTTTTATCAATTTTAAGCTCATAATGAGTCTTTGGTTTTGGCACTTTAGGAACATACATAAACTTTTGCTCTCTACCCACATAAACTTTCTCCTTTTTAGACTTAAGAGAAGTAAAGGTTGAACTTAAGGTTTCAATAGCTTCCTCTAACTCATCAATTCTATGATTTTGGGTGTCATGGATATTATTATCCTCAAGAACAGTGATTCTTTCATTGATGGTGGCTATTGATTCATTAGTCTTACCAATACAATCAAGAAAATTTGGAAAAAATTCTCCATAGAGTCTAACTTATTTATAACATCCTCCAAGGTGATCTCAATTTTAATATCTTTAGTGGGTGGTGTTCCTACCAAACTTTCAATAATATTACAGGCTTCTAAAGCAGGAGTACCCAAGAAATTTCCACCTGTAAGAGTGTCTAGAACATACCTATACCAACTAGAGATACCAACATAAAAGTTCCTAAGGAGGATAGTGGTAGAGTGTTTCTTAGTACATCTATGATGAGCATCACTAATTCTATACCAAGCATCTTTCAAATTTTCACCTCCTAGTTGCCTAAAAGAACGAACTTCAACTTCAGGAGCATTCATTTTGAAAAACAAAATCAAACTGAATTAAACAAGTAACTAATTTTTTTGTGTTTTTGATAAAGAGAGCAAACAAGACTAAATAAAAATAAACTAAGCAAGACAAATAACAAAGTAAAGAGATTGGGTGTGAGAGACTCCCCTTGCAGAAGCAATTCGGTTTTCCCCGGCAACGGCGCCAGAAAACGTGTTGCTAGCTCTAAGTTGACGAGGGAATATCTCCCCGGCAACAGTGCCAGAAACAATGCTTGTACGTCACACGTCAGTTGGGAACCCCAAGAGGAAGGTATGATGAGTGCAGCAGCAAGTTTTCCCTCAGTATGAAACCAAGGTTTAATCGAACCAGTAGGAAAACGAGGTTTGCTTCGAAGGTGTTGGTGAAGGAGTGTAGTGCGGCGCAACACCAGGGATTCCGGTGCCAACGTGGAACCTGCACAACACAATCAAATTACTTTGCCCCAACTTAACAGTGAGGTTGTCAATCTCACCGGCTTGCTGAAAACAAAGGGTTAAACGTATCGAATGGAAAATGATGTTTGTTTGCATAAAACAGTAGAGAACAATGATTGCAGTAGATTGTATTTCAGATGTAAAAGAATGGACCGGGGTCCACAGTTCACTAGTGGTGTCTCTCCAATAAGATAACTAACATGCTGGGTAAACAAATTACAGCTGGGCAATTGACAATTGATAAGTGCATATAACATGCATGTGTGAGCTGTGGTGTCTACTATGAGATTCATTTGGGCATTACGACAAAGTACATAGACCGCTATCCAGCATGCATCTATGCCTAAATAGTCCACTTTCCGGTTAACATCCGTACCCCTTCCAGTATTAAGTTGCAAGCAACAGACAATTGCATTAAGTAATGTGCGTAATGTAAACAATACATTCATCCTTGAATAAAGCATTGCTGTTTTACCCCTAGTGGCAACAACACATCTACAACCTTAGAACTTGCTGTCACTATCCCAGGTTAAATAGAGGTTGAACCCAACTATCATGCATAAATACCCCCTCTTGGAGTCACAAGTATTCACTTGGCCAAGGCTTCAACAAGTAACGGAGAGCATGCAAGATCACAAATGACATAGACATGATAATATAATATTCAGCTCCACATAGGTATCAATATAAGTCAGATCCCAGCAAACACAACATGTAGCATTACAATAAGATGATCTTGATCATGATAGGCAGCTCACAAGATCTAAACATGATGGCACAAGTGGAGAAGACAACCATCTAGCTACTGCTATGGACCCATAGTCCAAGGATGAACTACTCACGCATCACTCCGGAGGCGGGCATGGCGATGTAGAGCCCTCCGGTGATGATTCCCCTCTCCGGCAGGGTGCCGGGAAGAGCTTCAGAAACCCCCGAGTTAGGGTTGACGACGGCGGCGGCAGCGAATATGTTCTGGATGAAAGGCTCGGTGTTTTAGGGTTTTCACGTCTCGGGGAATAAATAGGCGAAGGGGCGATGTCGGCGGACCCCCGAGGGGCCCAAACCACAGGCTGGCACGGCTGGGCCCACTGCCGCGCCGCCAGGTGGTTTGGCCACCTCGTGGCTCTCCTTCGGACTCCGTGTACGTGTGGAAAAATAGGGACTTGGCCTTTTGTTTCGTGCAATTCCGAGAATATTTCCAGAAGTAACTTTCTGAAACCAAAAACAGCAGAAAACAGGGAACTGGCACTGTGGCATCTTGTTAATAGGTTAGTCCCAGAAAATGCATAAAAGTGATATGAAGTGTATATAAAACATGTAGCAAATGGTATAATATTAGCATGGAACAGCAGAAATTATGGATACGTTGGAGACGTATCAGGGAGGCTGTGCTGGCTCGGGGGGGGGGGGGGGGGGGGGGGCCGCCGTGCTCAGCCGAGATTGGCAATGGAGGGTGCTCTCGGTGTCCTCTCCACTGCTGTTTCTAGGGAGGGCAAGGGTGAGAGAGTGGAGAGGGGTGAGGAGAGTGTGCAGTCCGTCGAGAGGAGGGCTCGGGGCTGCTCTGGAGTGGTCTTTTGTAGAGGGAGAGGAAGAGCAATGGGAGGAGGGGGAGGCACGGGAGAGCTCCACAAATATATCTCACGGTCCTGTGCTGTCGGTGGAGGTGATAAGATGTGGAGCTGGATGCACAGCAGCACACAGTGGAAGCACTGCTGCCGGAGGATTACTGCTAGGGTTTAGTGCTAAGCGGTTTTAGGTCACGACTAAGCGGCATCTAGGGCGCGACACGAGTGGCATCGTTGCGTTCCCGGTGACTCAGGGGTCCAAACGCGAGGGGGTTTCCACCACTGCACGCAAAATTCAAAACTCTACAACTTTGGTGACTAAAGTTTTTGCAATTTCGAAAGTTGGTGCGACTAGAAGTTTTGACAAACAGTACTGGTCAAATTTGAAATTGATTGTTTGAGGAGGCAAACGATTTTTGGTTTGATCAAGACTTGATCCAGAGGTGTGGGCTCTCCTAGTACTTGCATCTAGGTGTTCTCCTCCCACTACAAAAATCATTTGGCTTGGTTTGAAAACATTTGAATTTTAGGGCAGAAAGTTGAACCGAGAAAATGTCAAACATTTTCTTAACAAGGTATCCAATATTTTTTCATAAAAGGGTTGCACACTGCCTAGGGATCATTCCCAAATTTTTTTTGAATTTTTGGAGACATCAAAATGGGGTTCCGTTGGAATTTGCGAATAGGCAAGAAAAGAGCACTACAAAGGAAGTACCTCAAATATTGCTCAAATGAGGTTGGGGCAGTGGAGTGAAATGTTCAGGAGGTGGATTCATGCATCTCCCCAAAATTGTAGAATTTTTGGATGAGTGGAAGGTGTCTGGATAATTTTCGGATTGAAACTGACATAATAGGAAATAGGGTTTAACTTTGGAATATTGCATGGGGCTACGAAATATTTTTCCGTGGAAGTGATCTCTGTGTATGAGGGAACCATATGGTAGCTTGGTAGAATTTATTCCAGGCAAAATTTGCGGTGGAGACTTTAGTGGGATGAACCGGAATTTTTTGAAATCTCCAGATGGAACCACTGGTTTAACAGATAAAACCATGTCATGGAAATATGGTGGAGGTTGACAAGGATCGGGATTGGCTGGGAATTTTCCAAGAGAGCGAAACCCAAGTCAAATCAAAGACCAACGGTTCGAAGAAAACATTTTAAAACCCGAAAAAGTTTTTCCGGCGTCCGAAAATAAATTTAGAATTCGGTCTAAATTTTCGGGGTGTTACAAAACCTTCCCTCACGAGCATCTGTTATTGCATCCAGAATTGTTTGCCGGGGTATAGGGGTTTCTTTCGTTTCATCAACCACTACATCACCTGATGCGTCATACTCCGCCCCATGCGCAAGCATCCAATTTCTGACCCTACGGGGCCAATAATCTGTAACTGGAGTGATCCCTTCTTTGCCCAGATTGGCCTCAATCTTTGCCCACTTAGGCTCGGCAGCTCTGTAGCCACCTCCACCCAACTTATGGTTATATATCTTCTTCGACGCATTCAACTTATTCTGTGCCGATCTTTTCTTGGCTAGTTGTGTCTCCTTGTAATCCAGAAATGCCTCCCAGTGAGCCCGCTGCCACTCTAGTGTTCCAGTGAAATCTAGGATTTTCTTATTGTCGACCCACTCAAGGTATATTCTGTTCTTCCATTTATTGAATGCTGAAGCCATCTTCTTCAGAGCCCAATGCTTGACTTTGTCCCTCATGGCTGTTGTCCTTTCGGGAGTATCCAGCTCCGGCAGACTGAAAAATCTCATGAGCTTGGCCCAACATACATCTTTGTTTCTGTCGGTGACATAATAATTGCCGTCTATGCCTTTTATCTGATTCCATTCCGAAAGGCTGATCGGGACATTGTCCCTAACAACAACTCCGCATTGATGCACAAACTTATTGCGGACGTTCCCAATCGGTTGGCCTTCTGCATCGACAAACTCAATTCTGAAATGATCTTTAACGTATACCAACCCTTTGGCATGGCCTCGTTTAGTAGTTTCTTCTTTCGATGCGGAGGAGGTCTAAAAAGAAGAAACATTTGTTAATATATATACAAATAAATTTTTACATCTGATCAAATAGAGACTTAATTAATATACCACGCCGGACTGCGGGGGTTCACCAACTATTCTAGTTTGCCCTTGGTCACTTCGTTCCACCTCCACTCCCTCACCGGAATCGTTCAAGAACTCGGAGCCATCTAAATCTCCTCCAATGTGTTCATCACCGGGTTGCCGGATAAAGTCCATTATCGCATCTTCCCCTTCTCTGAATTGGAAGAGAGGAACATCTCCATCGACCATTGCTTAACTATTACAAAAGAAAATAAAACAAATGATAGCATTAGCACAATAATTCATCGTAGGGAACTTTCCGACTTCCCGACTTCCCGGTTTTCCCGACTACACGACTACCCGACTTCCCGACTTCCCGACTACACAACTTCCCGACTACACGACTACCCGACTACACGACTACCCGACTTCCCGGTTTTCCGACTACACGACTTCCCGACTACCCGACTACACGACTTTCCGACTACCCGACTTCCCGACTTCCCGGCTTCCCGGTTTTCCCGACTACACGACTACCCGACTTCCCGACTTCCCGACTACACGACTTCCCGACTACATGACTACCCGACTACACGACTACCCGACTTCCCGGTTTTCCGACTACACGACTTCCCGACTACCCGACTACACGACTTTCCGACTACCCGACTTCCCGACTTCCCGACTACCCGACTTCCCGACTTCCCGACTACACGACTACCCGACTACCCGACTTCCCGACTACACGACTTCCCGACTTCCCGACTACACGACTACCCGACTTCCCGACTTCCCGACTTCCCAGTTTTCTGATTACACGACTACCCGACTACACGACTACCCGACTTCCCGACTTCCCGGTTTTCCGACTACCCGACTTCCCGACTTCCCGACTACACGACTACACGACTACCCGACTACACGACTACACTAAAATATATCTACACTTAGCAAAATCTATCTAAGCAAATATACTAAGATAAGTATATACTACACTTAACAACAACTAACTTAATTACTAAGATAAGATAAGCAAACTTTCTAACACTTAGAAAATTACACTAACCTCTAACTTAATTAGCAAATTACACTAACTTAATTAGGAAAAACTTAGCAAAAAAACTTAGGAAAAGCTCACCTTGGGCGGCAGCCGCCGACGGCGGAGTGGGCGGGGCGGCGAGAACGTCGCGGTGGAGGCGCGGGCTCGAGGAGGAGGAGGTCCGGCGAGCAGCGACGGGGCAGGGGGCTGGCGCGGAGAAGTAGGAGGTCGAGCGGCGAGCGGCAACGGGGCAGGGAGCGCGGAGGAGGAGGAGGTCCGGCGCGGCGGTGACGGGGCACGCCAGGGGCGCGGGCGGCGGCGACGGGCCAGGGGGCGCCGCAGCGGGCGCGGAGGAGGAGGAGGCGCGGCCGGAGGGCTCGCCGGAGCGGGCGCGGAGGAGGCGCGGCCGGCGGCAACGGAGGCCAGGGGCGCGGGCGGCCGGCGGCGACGGAGGCCAGGGGCGCGGCCGGCCGGCGTGCGGGATGGAGCTGTGTGGGACTTGGCTCCCGGGTCGAGCAACGGCCCGGAGTTTTATACAATGAACCTTTGGTCCCAGGTGGAGGCTAGACCCGGGACAAAAGGGTACCCTTTGGTCCCGGGTGGTGCCACCACCCGGGACAAGAGGTGTTTTCGCCCAGCGCGCGCAAAGACAGCTCTTGTCCCGGGTGTATCCACGACCCGGGACCAAAGGGTAATTTTTTTCCTGTTGAAGCCCAAATTTTTAAAATTTAGCGCGCAAATTTTTGAAAGTTCATTTTAATATGAATTTGAATAGCTTCTGCATACTTTCGAATCTGACAAAAAATTCAGCATGAAAAGTTTTTGAATTTGCAAAACTAATCCAAAGCAATTTCTGTTTTCTAAAATAATTATTCTAACTATTCAAACTATTAACCATTTTGCCATTTTCAATTTAAAATGGCACAACCTAGGTTTGGGTGGGGTTCCGACGCTCCGGGGCCCCGCTTCGGCGAAACGCTAGATCCATAGCCTTTGGAGATGCTTCCTTCTGGCCTAGCACGGTTATGAACATACTTCTTCAAGACTCCCATGAACCCCTCAAAGGGGAACATATTGTGTAGAAATACAGGTCGACCAGGTGTACTAGGAGATGTGTCATAATAGTGAAGAAGGATGGTGGGAACACCAGCTCAAAACTAACGAGACATTGAGCCACATCCTTCCGTAACCTTCCAAGCATGGCTGGACTGATTGCCTTCTGCGAAATTGCATTGAGGAACGCACATAGCTGAACAATGGGTAGTCGAACATTTTCTGGTAGAAGCCCCCGCAATGCAACCGGAAGCAATTGGGTCATAAGCACGTGGCAGTCATGAGACTTTAGGTTCTGGAACTTTTTCTCTGCCATATTTATTATTCCCTTTATATTTGACGAGAAGCCAGACGGGACCTTCATAGTGCTTAGGACTTCAAAAAATATCTCCTTCTCTTCTTTTGTAAGAGCGTAGCTTGAAGGAATTAGACGTCCTTTATCCGTTTTCATTGGATGCAGGTTGTTGGGGTCTTTCCGAAGTTGTTGGTCCTGTCATGCTTCCAGAGTATCTTTTGACTTCCCATACACGCCCAGGAAGCCTAGCAGGTTCACGCAAACATTCTTCGTCACGTGCATCACGTCGATTGCAGAGCGGACCATTAGAATTTTCCAATAGGGTAGTTCCCAAAATATAGACTTCTTCTTCCACATGGGTACGTGGTTGTTAGCGTCCTTCGGAACAGACAGAGCGCCAGGACCCTTTCCAAAGATTACATGATCTAAATCCTTTACCATATCATATATATCTTCACCACTACGGAGGGGTGGCTTCACCCGATTATCTGGTTCACCTTTGAAATGCTGCGTGCCTCTCTTTCTTAGGGGATGCTGCTTTGTAAGAAATCGACGATGCCCCGGTACACATTCTTGTTACATACATATATACTTTCAGTCTTATCTAAACAGTGCGTGCATGCATTGTATCCCTTGTTTGACTGTCCTGAAATGTTACTAAGAGTAGGCCAATCATTGATTGTTACAAACAGCAACGCTCGTAGGGGAAATTCCTCCTGTTTGTACTCATCCCACACACGTACACCTTCGACAGCCCACAACTGTAAAAGTTCATCAACTAATGGCCTCAAGTACACATCAATGTCGTTGCCGGGTTGCTTCGGGCCTTGGATGAGCACTGGCATCATAATGAACTTCCGCTTCATGCACAACCAAGGAGGAAGATTATAGATACATAGAGTCACAGGCCAGGTGCTATGACTGCTGCTCTGCTCCCCAAAAGGATTAAAGCCATCTGTATTTAGACCAAACCTTAAGTTCCTTGCGTCACCTGCAAAATTCTCGTACTCTGTATCGATTTTTCTCCACTGCGAACCATCAGCTGGGTGTCTGTTCATCTCGTCGCTCTTGCGGTCTTCTTTGTGCCATCGCAACAACTTGGCATGCTCTTTGTTTCTGAACAAACGTTTCAACCGTGGTATTATAGGAGCGTACCACATCACCTTGGCAGGAACCTTCTTCCTGGCGGGCTGGCCCTCAACATCACCAGGGTCATCTGCTCTGATCTTATACCGCAATGCACCGCATACCGGGCATTCATTCAAATTCTCGTACTTCTCACCGCGGTAGAGGATGCAGTCATTAATGCATGCATATATCTTATGCACATCTAATCCTAGAGGGCAGATAACCTTCTTTGCTTCATACGTACTGTCAGGCAATTCGTTATCCTTTGGAAGCTTTTGCTTCATTATCTTCAGTAAATTCCCAAATCCCTTGTCAGATAAGCCATTCTTCGCCTTCCATTGCAGCAATTCCAGTATGGTACCGAGCTTTGTGTTGACATCGTAGCAATTTGGGTATAACTTTTTTTTGTGATCATCTAACATGCGCTCCAACTTCAACTTCTCAAGTGCACTTTCTACTTCGTTCTGTGCATCAACGATGACCCCACGGAAATCATCTGGTACCTCTTCATCATCAGCTTTCCCTGTTGGGTTACCAACGTATTCAGGGTACATGTAGTTGTCATCGTTCTCTTCTTCTTCGTTGTCTTCCATCATAACCCCTTTTTCTCCGTGCTTGGTCCAACAATTATAGCCGGGCATGAAACCTTCAGTTATCAGGTGGAGGTGAATTCTGTCTGTGTCAGAGTAATCCTTCTCATTCCGACATTTCCTGCATGGACAACACATAAAACCATTCGGCCCCTTGTTATCCTCAGCCACTTTTAGAAAAGATTGCACGCATTCCATGTACCCTTTAGAGCGTCGGTCATTATACATCCACGGATGACTCATCTGCAAATCACCGCTAAAACCCATTACGGTAAACGAACATAATAGGGAAAGTAGAGTAGTGACCAAATGAAATAATTATGCATTTAAATCATACAAGTAATTTTTTAAAATAAAAGATAAAAAAGAGGCTCACCGAGGTGGTGCCGGTCACGGGACGGCGGGGGCTATCCACGGCGGTGAGGACCGGGACGACACTAAAATCCACAAATCATAAATTAATTTGAGCTCAAAATACATATAAAAAATACAAATAATAATTATGCATCTAAATCTACAACAAAAAATTTAAAAATAAAAGTTTCAAAAAATATGCTTACCGAGGTGGTACTGGTGACGGGACAACCAGGGCGATCAACGGCGGTGAGCACGGCACTAGAACACACAAATAATATTTTAATTTAGCTTAAATTGCATCTACAACAAATGAACTTCTAACTTAGGCATTTCATCAAACACCTACCAAGCACAACAAAATTGAAATGAGCTAAGACAGTAAGGAGATGAGCTAAAATGAGCAATGCCGGATGAAAGGATCAAGTTGCTAACCCTCCGATAGATGGCTGCCGCTAATCTTAACAATAGTGAGAAAAAATGGAGATAAACTTGAGCTAGAGAGAGGAAAAAATGGAGCAAATGAAGATGAACTCGAGCTGAAAAAATGGAGGGCTTGGGGTGGAAGATGGTATAGTGTAACCTCTAGTCCCGGGTTGTATTACAACCCGGGACAAGAGGTCCTCGCGTGCCCACGCCTTTTGGCAGCCACCTTTGGTCCCGGGTCGTATTCCCACCCGGGACTAGAGCTCCCTCACGACCCGGGACAAGTTGAAAATGTTTGACCCGGGACTAGTGCCCCCCCTCTAGTCTCGGGTCTTAAGCCACCCGGGACTAGAGGCAAAATCGGCCCTGGTCGAAAGCTCTTGTTTCTAGTAGTGGATATAAGGCCACGAAAGGTGAAGATTTGAGGCGATTGGGGTCTGATATCGGAGGGGGTTGGTAAATAGTTTTTTCGGTTTTGTCCGATATACGGGATCTACGCGGTTCCAATTATTGTCCGAAACGTAAAACTGACGATTATTTTAAAGGCCAGACTTTTTTAAGAATCCACTCCAGATGCTCTAAGGGCCTAAATAAATTTGTGTGCCAACCGAGTGTGGCAAGCCAACCAGTGGGTATGACTTTTTTGTGACAGTCAGTACTGCGATGTATTATAATGATAAATAATACATGACAAAAATACAAGAATTGTGTTAAGCAATGTATTATAATGATAAATAATACATGACAAAAGGAACTCTAAACGATACTACCAATTCGTCGAGATCTTCAAAATCTTTATTATTCAAAAATAAAAAATTCTTTTCATATGGATGTATCCGCCGGAAAATGATGTAGAGACCAAACAATTGACATGTGAATACCAACAAGATTTCTCAGATAATTTTGCTTTTGAGCCACAATGAAAAGGCTATGTGCCCCACGCAACCATTTAATTAAATAACCAACATTGACAAGAGTATCAACACTAATATTCCAAGGAACAACAACTGAACTACCTTGCCGATGTCGTTGGGCAGACAAGGGTACGAACCATCATTGTCGAAGACATAACATCTCTCAGAAATATTGCGAGGACCATCCTCCTCATGACAACCATGAGAGAAATTGTAAAATCGATCTGGTGAAACAAGATATCAGATCAAGAAATTTAATCTTCCAAACACAGGAACGAATAGCACTTATTGTAGATTATGTCATCTCCATCAACACAATAGTCCAAAAGGATACCCACTAGCAAAACTTAACCAATCTACTGAAAAAACTACTTTTATTAAAAACCCTACACATAGTTCCGCTTCACCGCCCCTCCTGACACCAGCGAGGCTAGCCCCAAAAAACAAAGAAAAACAGAAAAAAGAAACGAAAAAGGAAAACCGCCCATATGGGCCGGCCCATGAGGGATGCTGCTGCGGGCGAGGTGAGGCGGGACGGATAGTGGTTGCGCATTTGCCCTCGTCGCCGTTGCGCTTCCGAATCGCCTCATAGCCGCTCTCCTTCTCCGTCGTCGCCGTCGCGCTTCGTTCCGCCCCCGCCTACAGACCAGCAATGCCCACGTCCCAGAGCCCACGAACCACGACGGCGTCTACCTGCGCCCCAGAGACCACGCACGACACACACACTTGTTCAAGATCGACGGCTACAGGTTGTACAGGGGCTTCGGTGTCGGCAACTGCATCAACTCCGCCACCTTCGCCATTGGTGGCAACGACTGGTCCGCCTGCCTTTTCCCCGAAGGCGACAGCGAGGAATACGAAGACAGAATTTCAGTCTTCCTCCAGCTCAAGATCAAGAACGCCGAGGTGGATAGTTCCTACAGACAACTGAGGCAGTATCCTTTTTTTCCCTCCTCTCGCTCCCGTGCTGCCCTAGGGCGGCACCGGGGCACCCCCAATCTCCGCCGCCGCCCGCCTCCCTCCTCGCCGGCCTAGACCCTGCCGCTGCCGCCGGCCTCGCCGCGGTGGCGGCGGCCCCCTTCCTCCACAAAGGCGGCAGGGGAGAGCTCGCGGTGGACGCGCCCTTGCCCGTCGTCGTCTCCCACGGACGCGCGACGTGTCGGCTGTGCTCGGCGGCGCGAGGACGGGCTGCGGCCTCCTCTGCTCGCGGCGCAACGCCCAGTGGAGACTCCCGCGCGCCGGCTTGGTGGCGGAGGTGCGGCGGCCGCGCGGGCCCGATCTGGGCCTCGCGGGCCACGCGCGTCACGGCTTTTCGGCGGCCGTGTCCTCGCTTCGGCGGAGGCAGCCCGGGCCGTCGGCCGGAGGTGTGCTGCTGGCGGCCGGTGGTTGGTCTGGGCGTCGTTGAGCCCCGCCTCCCGCTGCCCGCTTCCCCTGCTGTCGCCTGAGGTCGCCGCCGACGAGGCGGCTGATGGTGGCGGCGGGGAGCTCCCTCACATGCATGCGTGTGTGGGGTGTTCCTCCTTCCTCCCCTCGATGGAGCACAGTGGCAAACTCCGGTGTTGTCCCTGCTCTCCGTCACTGACGTGTTATTCCGGTGTGCTGGGCTAGCGCACCGTGTTTTCCCGAGGTTCGGAGGTCGGTGACGCCGTCCTTTGGTGTCTTCTTCGCGTCCTCATGAGGGTGGCCGACGTCTGGTTCTGGATGGGTCTCGGTGAAAACCGTGCACTGGTTTGTCCAGTGCTGGCGATGACAACACCTTCGGGTGTCGTTCCCTTGTTGAAGGCATCGCCATGAAGATCTTCCCTTTTACTGGACGGTCGGAAACCGTCTCTCTGTTCCGCCCCGTTTCCCAAGTGCGTGTGTCTGGTGAAGGCTCTCATAGCGGTTTGTGAATCGCCCTACTTCTAGGGTTGGTGTCCCGGGATCTTGGCGAAAGCTCTGCAGGATCTCTGCCGGCATCGACGACGTCTTGGACGCCGTTTACCTTCTTGGAGGCGCTGCTGTAAGCACTTCCCTTTGGATTCATAAGCTTTGCTCGGCTCCTCGACGGCGTGTCTTTGGTGGTGACGGGGATGGCGCAGAGGAGGTATGTTGGTTTTGATACCTCCGACGGCGTCTCCGGGCAACAGAAGTCAAGGCGTCTCCATGATCAAGCAATCTCTTTTAGTTTGTGCCTCATATAGTTGCTTGGTTGTTCTCCCTTGTGATACTTTGTTGCTTGTAAGGGGTGCGTGTGTGTGGGTTGTGTGTCTTGTAAGTTGTAACTGTTAGCCGGTTGTTGGATTTGTTAATTCAAAGCTGGGCTCATTTCGAGCCTTCCGTCTAAAAGAACGCCGAGGTGAGGACGCTCTATGATCTGAGACCCGTCGACTGGACCTGCAGGCCGCTGCAGCCTGTATCTACGTGACCAAACTCTAGCTAGCGGGACAGAGCCTAGGGACTTTGACACCCGTGACGGTGAAATGTCCGTATGGGGCCATACAGATTTCTTGAGGAAGAGTGAAATTGGAAAGTATATCATGGACGACATTCTTCTCATCCAGTGCAGTCTCATAGTGATCAAGTTCAAAGCATAGGCCAAGATGTGCGCTCCCGTCCAATTGCCGCCGTTGGACGAAAATCTTGGTAACTTGCTAGAGGTTACAGAGGGAGCCGATGTGTATTTCAAAGTCAAAGAGGAGGTTTTTCCATCTCATAAGATCATCCTCGCTATGCGGTCGCCCGTTTTGAGGGTAGAGTTCTATTGGTCGATGGCTGATCGGGATAGGTGCAGTACTTTAACCATTGAAGATATGCAGCCTGCGGTTTTCAGAGGGCTGCTTCACTTCATCATCACTGATTCGTTGCCCTCAATGAATTACCTCAGTGATGATTTCTATGAAGAATTGAAGAAATGGTTAAGCATTTACTTGTTGCTGCAGATCGGTATGCCATGCTGATGTGTGAGAGCAAGCTTCACGAGAGTCTTCATGCCAAGACCGTGGCGACCACGTTAGCTCTAGCCGACCAAAATCATTGCAGCCAGCTCAAAGATGCATGCATTGACTTCATCAACTCTTCGAATAGAATGGATGATGTGGTGGAAAGTAAAGGGTATGAGCACCCGAAAAGAGCATGTCCTACTATTGCCGATATATGGGAGAAAGCAGCTAAGACTCACAAAATTTAGCATTGTTTTGGGTGGATTGACTTCAGCTAGCTCAGATGAGATTAGTTTTTCTTTATCTTAAGTTATGAGAGATGTTTGGAGAAGGATAAGTTTCGCGAAATGTATGTCTTTGATGCGATAATGAGCCACCATATATATGAACCTATGCTACATCCGTAACATTCTCTAATATGTTTTGCTCTGTTGACTAGTTGTACATTTGCAGTTTCTGTTCATTTCACTTCTCAAAGCACGGAATAACCATGGCCACATCTGTTGTGTAATGTGATGAAACTTCAGCAAATAGCAGCACTATAGCAAGTTATTTAGCAAACAATTGATTTGTGCAATATTTGTATATATATTATAAGTGCTAATTGTACCCTACACTCCAAAGTCAGTAACAATCACGATATACCAGTATCTTAATTGTACGCGTGATTGTTCCTATCTGAATACTGAGTCCACATTTTTGTTACCTGATGTTCTGTTTATTTATTTGGAGGCTGGTAAAAATTTCTCTCCCTGATAATTAGCCACCCTATACATAAACCTATACTGGATCAGTAGCATTCTCTAAACTATTGCTAAATGTTTTACTCCGTTGTCTAGCTGCACGCTTACTGTTTCAGTTTGCCCTTTATGTTCTCATTTTATTTGTAAAAACAGTAGTAATATGGCTACCATGGCCACATCTACTATAAAACGTGATAAAACTTCAGCCAGCAGCATTATAGCAAGTTATTTAGCAAAACAAATTTTTATTATCTAAGTGTGAATTCTACCTTCTACACAAAATATACCTGTTAGCTGTTACAATGCCAATATCGTAATTGTTTGTATCATCGTTTCAGTCTATATATTTAGCTTGCATTTATGTTGCCAGATGTTCTGTTTATTTAGTTGGACGCCTGTAAAACTTTGAAACAATAGTTTCCACTTTTGAGTGAGTATGAGATTTTTTAACAAAACCTGGAACTCAAAACCATTTTTTTTCTAGCCAGCCTCACGGTTGCTTACCGAGTACAATTCTGCAGTTTTAAACCAAAACAATTTTGGGGAAAAGGACAAAGTAATACGGCCCAATTCATTTGGTGACTTCATCATGCTTTCCGAGAGCTGGTCCACACCTCATTTTCCATCGTTGTTACACCCATATACTCTTTGTTTGCTTGCTGATTTATATATAGGCGATGTCTAGGGAGCAATCGTTGCTCGTTTGCGTTCCGCAGCAATCAACCAGAAAAGGAAGGCGCGGTCCACACCACGTGACCAGAAAGGAAGGCGCGGTCCCACCCCGACCAGTTTCCGCGCGCGCCGCGCCCTGACAGCAACCAAAACCAACCAGGAAACCCTATTTCTACGCTACCTTGTCTTTCTTTTCTCCCATAACCAGCCGCCGCCCAGCAGCGCTTCCCCCTTCCCTGTCTCCTTCCCCGCCGCCAGGAGAGCCATTGTTGCTGCTCCTCTTCTGCTGCTGGACCTTCACATCAAACACAGTGAAAAAGGATCACTGTTGCTGCTGCTTCTGCTGATTCACGAGCAAAGCAAAAAAAAAAAGACCAACACGGAGTGGGATCAAAAAAAAGCAGACCTGGTACGTTCTTCACCCTCTTGCAGCCTGCAACTTTGTCTAGCCTGTCGATTTTGAACATCTAGCACTATTGCCCTAGCCTGCAACTTGATGTCTCACCCTGGAGCAACTTGCTACCAAGAAAAATCACCCTGGCGAATGTTGCTACCACCAAAAAATACCCCTATGGAGCAACTCAGGAAAACAGTTTAACCCTTGGGTACTGCAACTTAGTACTACTTTAGCTGCAACTCGTGCCAAATTAATCTGCAACTTAGTACAAATTACTAACAACCCCAGTGACACAGAAACATGTTGACAAAAAACACCATCAGGGAAAAAAATGCATCATTGCCAGAAAAACAGTGGTCACAACACTCAGTACCCATGTTAAATGCTAAAGTTCCAGGCATAGCATGCAACATGTGCTACTTGAACTGCCAGTAAACATTGTTGTTACTCCCAGGAAAATGCATCATTGACAAAAAAAAATAGAGGAAACAACACCTGAGTACCAATTTTCATGCAATCTATGCCATGAAATTCAGCTACTGCAAGTACACAAAGATGATCAACATGCTAAGTACCTGGCATAGCATGAGTGTACGAAAACATGTCGTGCCAGGACGGAAAATACGATGTTTACTACATAGTTCATACGGATTATATATGGGTATGCAACCCTTTAGATGATCTGGAAGGTTTTTGTGTCCTTGCTGGAATTCCAAAATATAGCCTAGGTACAGTGCTCCCTGCAATTCTTGTTGCTTCTACTTCCAACATCCATCAACCTTGTAGGTCCAAAATCTGCAAAACAAAAAAAAGAGGAACCATTAGAACTTATAGAACACACAAGGCAAAGTTGCAGGCGACTAAGAACAGATAACAAAATGAAAAAACAAAAATAAAAGGATTTGTAACAATTAGCTTCTCATTTTGTTGCGTTTTGAGTCATATTGAGTTGGTTGCTCCTGGTTTTTTTTTTTTTTTTTGCAGATGGTTGATCTAGACCTGAAAAGGTATATCATACCCTCAGTTTGCCAAACCCCCCATTAGGTTTCCTATCTTTTTGCATGACAGCTTGTATAAGCTGGTTAGTCCATGCCGCAGCGCGTATTGGGCAATCACTTGCAGACTCGATAGGCTCGTCGACCTCAAGCGAATCCACATAAAGGATCTGTGTGAGTTGAAAAACAAACAACTATCAGTTGTTAAGAAACTGCTAGATAGGATAAAGATAGAAAAAGTAAAACATTGGATACAAAGAAATAAAGAAAATGCTAGATCATATGAGTTATTTACCACTAAATGTAGTACGCAACAGCAAACAATTTTTTTCTTGGATCCCATGGTTTTCACTTCTGCGATGATTTGGTCAATAGCAAGCTGAGCAAAATTGGTACCCCTTGCTTCTTCAGGATTCCTTATCGCTCCGTAACACCGTGGGCTGATGCTACACTTTGTAGTTGGGCAAATAAAGCAGCTCATGACTCCAGCAAGATACGCTCGGAGAAACTTCATGTCAGTAACCCCATTCATGGCCTTTATCTTCTTGCACCACTCTGCAAATGTGGGGGCTATGCCACTTAACACCATACTCTTCATTCATAAAAGCTATGGCTTCAGTATCCATCTCAAAACGAGCAGGCGTGCCCTCATTGGGTAGTCCAAACACTTTCTGAAAGCTGTCGCCATCCACCTTGATGGTGCCCCTCCCAGGGATGACGAGCTCACTCCTCATCGGGTCAAAACATCTGAGAACCCACATGCTGAGGTCGTGCGGCATTTCCGTTGCCTTCACCAGTAACATGCCACCCCATCCCCACTCTCTTATTAGTCTTCTGCTTAGATGACAACAGTGCATTCAGCTTGAAAATCCTAGCTGGCGAGGCGCGGTTCCTACCGAGCTGTCATGGTTGTTAAGAAAGTTAGTGGAAGCATAGTGTGTGGGATGTGGCAACAAATACAACAAAAAATGAGGTTAAAAAGAAGTGCAAACAAAAAAAACTAACCGCTTGGACCTGCTTCCTTTTGCGAATTGGCTTCCGTATTTCTGTTGCAGGTCGTGGTTCTGCGTCCTGATTGCCAGCAACTGAAGTACTGGGGTTTGTGCATGCATTTCTTTCAGGTTTTGTGACTGCAGCCTGTAGATGATATCATACAACATGGTGCCACGTAAATAGAGATTGGTACAAGAGATTAATAGGGCCAAAAAAGGTAAGAAATAAAACAGAACTGAGTTGGAATACCTGCTGTTCAGTGTGCATGCTTGATTTAGCGTTATGCCCTGCAACATCGTCTGGTAAACGCAAGTTGCGTCTCGTCATATTTTTTGCCGTGAAAGAAAACAACCCACTGTGAATGCAGAAAACCCTAGTGAGAAACAACTTCTGTCTGACTGCACATAAATCTGGTAAAAATAAGCTAACCTACAACTTCATGAAACCTACATACTATGTGAAAACTGGCCTACAAGTTCTGATCTGCTTATGTAAATCAAAAGACACCTTACTCCTCTTCAACTTAGTACTATTAATATGCAACTTAGCAACTTAGTTCACAACCTACAAAAAACATGTCTCCTACAAAACTTACTGCAAAAATTGTTCATACTCCATCACTTGTACCAATTTAAGACCTACTGCTACCCTGCAAGCTTAGCAACTTAGTTCACAACAAAAAAGTTCCTACACAACTTACTGCATAGTTGTTTCACTACTATACCACTCTCAAACTTAGTACTACTAGTCTGCAACTTAGCAGTAAAAAAAGCCCAAAAACACACAAGTACTCTGAAACTACTACTAAAACATGCAGCATAAACATCATTCAAATTGCTACGTTTTGCTCTGCAACTTCGTCCTAAATCTACACAGATTACGAACCCCACTGATGTGCAATTTTTGCCTGCAACAGCAAAAGTTCGAGATGCTCTGCACCTTGCTACATGGAGGGGACAAAATCGTGCATACCTTTCGTCGTCAACAACGGGGCCCAATCTACCCGCCGCTCGCTGACCCCGCGGATATCGTCGGTCCACACGCGAAATCGCCCCTCCGGCGCACAGCTCGCGTGACCTCGTGCACGGAATCGCTCTCCGAGCTCGCCGACGAGCTCTACAGGGCACCGGTGAGGCTCGTGCACGGATTCGGCCTCCGCCGCGCAAATCTCGACCCGACGCGTGCGGATTCAACCTTCGCCATGCAGCTCGCCACCCTCCCTACGCGCATTCGCCCGCTCGAATGAGAGGAGCTTCCCTGTCCCCGCACGTCGCCGCCGTGTAGCTCCTCCACCCTGACGATCGAGACTCAATCTCCTCGCTACCCAAGCTCGCAAACCACGCCGTGCTCCATCCGGTCCCCGCTGAGCACACCGCACTGCTCGTCGGCGACGGATTTGGCGACTCGAGCCTCACCGGTTGGAACCCTAATTGAATGCGTGAAAGGGGAACGAGAATGTCGGGAGAAGGACACAGGGGCGACTCTTCGGAGTTCAAAACAAAAATCCTCCCGTTGACACGTGCGAGCGGGACCCACGGCGCGCCCAGGTGGGAAATGGACGGAAGAGACGCGCGTAGCAGGGACGCCATGATTACGATCGGACGGCGCACGATCGATTGCTCGATATGTTGCGGTAGCAGCCGTGCATTCTTTAGCATCTACTCCCTCCGTTTCAAATTAATTGACTTTCATTTATCTAAATGTGGACGTATCTATACTTGTAATATGTCTAGATACATCCACATGTGGGTAAATAGAAGTCAATTAATTTGGAACGGAGGGAGTAGGTTATATATATTTACTTCGTGCGAAAATAAAAATATGGACGCGTCTAGCCAACGGCTGGGCGTTGGTTCGCCCACCTCAACGTCCGTCCAGAAAAGGACAACCTGTCCCCCATGTGCGCGCAGGAGCGAGCGTTGATTTCCTGTTTTTGAACGCACACTTTCCCCGTCCCATCCCGATCGGAGCAACCTAGGTAAAAGTCCCGTCCGATCAGAGCTACGTAGGTACTCCATCCGTTCCATTTTAATTGACTCACATATATCTAGATATGGATGTACCTAACATTAAAAAGTGTCTAGATCCATCCATATGTAGATATATGTGAGTCAATTAAAATGGAACGGAGGGAGTAGCTGCCAATCACATGGCCCATTGGACCCCCCCTTGCCTCACGACCGACCGTTTGTTGCCTTTTTTTTGGTCATTGCCTGCGTACTCCTATGAATTTAGGCATCTTGAAGGTAGGCATTGTGCAACTTGTTTACAACTTTGGGTAAGTTTTTTGGCAGGATGAAAACAGGCTTAGATAAACGGAATTGGGCAATGTAGTTGCAGAATTTGGGCAAAAAAACACAGGGACACACAGTAGGGGAAATGAACTAACAAAATCTTGCATATTCCAGTGCAAGTTTTGCATTCAGGTTCCTTCAAGTTGCATACTACTCCCTCCGTTCCAAATTACTTTTCTCAACTTTGTTCAAATTTGCATTTATCTAGACATATTTTAGTGTGGAGATACATCCAAATTTAGACAAAGTTGAGACAAGTAATTTGGAACGGAGGGAGTACCACGGTAAAAATCGAAGAGAAGTTGCAGAATGTTCTAAACCAAACAAGTACTGGAATATGCTAGATGACCCAAGAGCTCAGTTGAGTAATGTAGCCAGAATGGTTCTTAGAACATACAAGAACATTCAGGTCTTGGTTAGGGAAAGCTTCTTCTTTTCTGCATATAACAGTTGTAGGTCTGATGCTCCCACCACCGGTCTTCGTTACGTAGTTGCTTTTTCTGCATATAACAGTTGTAATTCTGGTTGCAAAAGCCCTCCTCCTGTACAATAAAACAGACAGAAAGAAGTAACCAAAAAAAGTACACCCCAAAAAGTATAGGAACATAAGTAAATTATGGAGGATAAAAAAAAGATGCTAGTGACTGCATTAAGGAAAAGTTGTTCTTTGTTAGCGTAATAGTTGCTTGTTACAGGCTCTTAGGCAACAAATTAATAGTCAAGCTACTAATATATGAGTAACCTCATAAATGAATTGGTAGAATTGAGTAATTATTGAAATATTTTAGGCAATAAATTGGTAAAGTTAAGTAACTTGTATATCCAATTAGGCAACAAATTGATATATTTGAGCAATTATATATGGGCTAGTTAGGCAACTAGGATGTGGGTTAGGGGCAAAATCTGAACAGGTTCTGGGCAAAATTTGTTGGCCTGGCAAACCTGCAAGGCAGTTGAGGCAGTTTACTGGACACAAAAAAGGACTGCAAGGTACTTATGGGTAAAAACACAGCAGTTCCTGGGAAAATTACAGTTCAGGTAGGCAAATTCAACTGCACATTTGGCAACAAACCCTTGACGATGGCAGAGGCAGAAAATGTGGGCAAAAGCACATTTGGGTAACACCATTGTGGGACTAGGAAAATTGATACTATTATATCCTGGGCAAATTACAAATCAGGTAGACAAAACCAACTGTATATTTAGGCAACACCATTGTGCGACTAGGCAATTTGCAGTTAGCTAGGAGGCAACTCACTGTAAAATCACTTTTACAGTGAGTTGTACTAGGCTAGCTTAGTGTGCAACTTACTTGGAAACTTGATTTGGGCAATGTAGTAGGCAAAAAAAGGAAAATAACCTTGAAATTGTGTGCAACTTGTGCCGGATAGAAAACGTGCACTGATACTAGATAGATGCATTGTTCACAAAAGACAAGTCCAAACTGTACAGGGTACTGATAATATGCTAAATGACAATGAGCTCAGTCTAATTAAAGTAGCCAGAACGATTCTTGGAACGTACAAGAACATTAGGCTTCGTTTGCCTGAATCCAGCCCCTCCCCCGTAGAGAAAACTGGAAAAAAAGTAGCCAACTTATATGACCATAAGGGGAAAATATATGGGTAGAAAAAAAGAACATGAGGGGAAAAATTAAGCAACATATGAAAAACATCAGGGAAAAAAAGTGAAAGCTTCCATATTGTCAGTAAGCAAAAAAAAGGGAAATAATGTCCTACATATGCTAGGCAAGTTCTCTATATCTACTGGGCAACCTTTGTACAACTGCTAGGCAAGTTCTACGATGCTACTATACAACTTTTGTACAGTTGCTAGGCAAACTTCGCTACCACTACTGGCAAAAAAACCTTACATCTGCTAGAGTAACTTCCCCACATCTACTGGCCAAAAAAACCTGAAACGGAAAAAAGGGCAACGTAGGGGAAACATTACTGAAACAAAATGGCAGGGTGCGGGGCAGCTAAAACAATGTGTGGGGGCTAAAAAAAGCAACTATTCATATAACAACAAGGAAAAAATCATACTATGCATGACAATATATATACGAAAAATTCTTTCTTTGGTCTTTTCTTTCGATTTATCTTTTGAACTCTCCGGCTTTTGTACCTCATCGTCTGTCGTGCTTTTGCAAATTCAGAGACCTTCCTGGATCTCCACTTCCCGCCATACTACTTGAGGGGGGAAACCTGTAGCATAAGCATAAAAACAGAGTTTATAACCCATGGTGTTTAAAATGTGCATGTAGCAAAACAGAATCAGATGCGATTGACAAAAAAAAATCTCATATACATCCGGTCAACATCCCCTGTTCTGGGCAATATCCCCTGATGTTCTGGGCAACATCCACTGATGGTTAGGGCAAAATCCCACCGATAGGTTTGGGCAACTCATACTAAAATCTGGGCAGCTCCTACTGGGCGTATGCGCAACTCCTGCTGGTTGTGTAGGCAACTCTTAAAAATGAAGAAACAAAAAAGTTAGAAGTTGCTTATATTGAGTTTTATTTGCTGAAAGCATCAGCCTTATTCATGATGAAAAATAGTTTGTCTTGAAAAAACGAATGTAAAAATAGATAAAAGTTCTAGTTTAATGTTCATATTTAACAGAATATTCAACTGTAGTGTAACCGCTGATATGGACATGGAAAAGAAGTTGCTTTAATTTGTCGACGAAATCCGTCAAAGTTAATTCAGTTGCAAGAAGTTGCATCATAATTGCCTATCAGGTGTAGTAAGAACTTGCCGAAAATCACCTATTAATTTGCTTACAAATATTGATTTGTTGCCCAATATCGCGGATAAGTTTCCTACAACATATGAATTTACCTTAAAACACCTATTAAGTAGCCTACAAATACTGATTTGTAGCCTAATATCGCGGATAAGTTGCCTACAACATATGAATTTGCCTAAACACACCTATTAATTTGACCGATCTTATGCTATGAAGCTAGTTCCTTCCTAAGGTGTGATAGGCAACTTTGTGACGGATTGGGCAACTTCAGTCCCGACATAAAAACAACAAAATGAGAGGCGTTGGATACAAAAATCATAGCAGACTGCTATACCTCCCACCCAATGAGAGGCGAGTCCTTAACCTTTTCGGGAAAATACAGATTTGTTGTAAATAAACAAACAAAAACACAAAAAGGAGGAGCACGCAACTATAGTCGCGGGAAAAAAACGACATGTCATGCAAATCCTACCTCCCCTTTTCCCTGGTCGGGCACCGCATCCACACCGGCTCCTGGGTCTCCAGTCCCAGCCATATTTCTTGAGGGGAAAACCTGTAGCATGACCATACACAAAGTGTATTAATAAAAGAAAAGTGTTTAATGTGCCTGCAGCAACTTCATGCGCCTATAGCAAACTTCATTGGCAGGGAAAAAAACTCAAACTAAATTCTAAGCGAAAACATCCCCCAAAAAATGATGAAAACAGAAACAGGATCCCCAAAAATAATTATAAGCAACTTCCCCACATGGCGGCGCGACTTTCCCCCTGGTGGACTGGCCAACTTCCTCTGGACGTATGGGGCAACTTCTACTGGATGTGTGTTGAGTTCTGGGGAACTTGCCTTTTAGTCTGAGCAACTTCAATCAGTTGTTCGCCCGTGCCAAAACAAATTCGGCAAAAAACCACGCGCCGCACCACCCCGGTGTTGGTGGCTAGTACATGATGCCTTTGTCCATGCTGCGTATTTTTCTGGATAATAAATTGTACACAACATAAGCAGAACGATTGCCCCTACATATATGGGCAACATCCCAGGTCAACACCTCATGAAGGTCTGGGCAAAAACACATCCCTGATGGCTTGGGCAGCTCTTACGGCACATCTGGGCAGCTCCTACTAGATGTATGGGCAACTCATATTGACGTCTGGGCAACTCTCACATGGTGCCTGGCCAAGTTCAACTTGCAGTTCCGCCACCAGCCCACCACCCACCACAACGCAAACGCAAAAAAATCAGAAAAATGTAGAACGCACATAGACCTCTCATCCCCTAACTAACCTAGATCTACCGAGGAAAAAGCACGGAAATCCACCTCGCCCTCATCACCGAAAACAACTGCAGAAATGCTCTCCAACAGGTCGGGAGCTCTAATGGTGAAGGTCTATTAGATCGAGAGAGGAAAAACGCTCTCACTTCAACTACAGTAGCCGTTTCACGACCACGCGTGCGAGGAGTTTGAGATGCGCTCACCTGCGGGAGATCCTCGCCGGAGCTGGCCCGCTGCCGCCTGTCGCCGCTGGTCTGCACCGTCGTCCTGTCGCCGCTGGTACGCACCGCCGCCTGTCGCCGCTGGTCCGGTCCGCGCCGCCGCCTGTCGCCCCCTGGTCCGCACCGTCGCCTGCCGCCGCAGCTTCGCAACCTCGCCTTCCCCTCGTGGCTCCGCACCGCCGCTGCTCTCGTCCCCGCTTCCCCCGCAACGAATCGAAGCGCAAATCTCTGCGGTGGTTACCTTCCTCCCGTGAAAATGGGGAACGAGGGGAGAGAAGAGAGGCGGAACCGAGCGGGCGTGGGTACGGAGCGAAGTAAATAACGCGTCTGGGAACCACTCCGACCAGGTGGCACCTGGGCGCGAATCTTGGCGCGACCGCTCGGGACGGACGGCTCGCTCGCGGCCGTTGCGTCCGTCTGTTTAACGCACGCCCGTTAATAAGAATTTTGGTAAAATATATATTCTCTTGCTTCTAACCACTTTCTTGTGAAGCTTTAATGCTATTTGGAGGTGGCAGCTCCTCTTGTGTTGTTTCGGGACACAATTAGGTGAATCTAGTTGTGGATTTTTTGGTGTCTACTCATTCTGTACCCCGCGGCCCATACCGCCCGGGACTCTTCATCCAACAAAGACAGCCATGAAAGCACACAGCTATGGCGTGCTCTTATATGCCAAAGGAATTTCTGATTTTATTTTATCTCAAGGGAAAAAGCAGAGAACAAGGCGATAGATCAAAATGAAGAAGAACCCATGACTACAGCACATATATGTGCGTTAATGTTCAAGATTGAAGACGACCCTTCATTGACGCATATCTCTGAAAATGTACTGCATTCCTAAATGGAGTTGTAAGATAAATCAAATGTCGACCACTTCAAACTTTTCTTCTGAGGACTGCCTGCGTCCTCTTTATTGTTGGAACACTGAAAAAGCCTTGAATGATTCTCAAGCAGTTGTTGTTTGTACTAATTTGGCCCCACATAAAAACCAAGCTGGTTAACAAATTGGCTGGTGCGCCCATAGAAGCCCGTGAAGCCGTGATTGTCTGGTGCGACTTCGTGGAAAGGCCCGCTACCCGATGACTCTGTTCCATAAGGTCCATACACGGTGCCTGCACTAGTGACAATTTTAAGTGTTCTCACAACATTTTGTCCTGAAAAGTTACCGGTCGATCCATAAATTTCCCTCACAGTCTCTGATGGAGCAAGCTGAATCTGAAAGGAAAAAATCAGGATGTTATGTAGCAGTACTATGTAAGACACAATGACCATACCATACTGGTATATGTACTTGTGTTTCATGTCAAAATGCAAACTCTTTCGTCCCTAATTAGAAACATAACTTTATATGCAAACCATATTTTAATTACATGCACACAAAACTTGATCTTATATAAATCCTAATAACATGAATTAGCTACATCCTGCACTCACCAGGCTCTTATTCCGCCAGAACCACCCAAGGGACCAACACTCCGCCTTGTACCAGCTTGATCAATGTAGGTAAATGCAATCGAATCAATGATGATACCAGCACCAATTGTCACGCTTTCTAGACGCTGAGGCATCTCTGCCATTGGGATTTCAAAAGCTGTTCCGCCATTCCCACCCAACGGCGCAACCTTCTTAGTCTGCACATATGTGATGATAGAGGTTATAACATGTAGAATGATGAACACATTGTGTGTGTCCATTTCATGAGAAAACTATATATGAAGCTAAGCTTATATGAAAATAGAAAAAATGAGGACAAGTATATCTCACCGGCTTTGGGAAGGTTAGGGTCACAACACGTATATTGAGCTCAATAATGGTCCCGGTGTTGTTCGAGCCCAAAGCCCTTTTGTATGTGACAATACCTTGTGCATAAGTTAAGGCTCCACTCCCACCCACGACTATCCATTCACCTTCTTTGGGAGGATCTCCCGATTTGGCGGGGCTCCAAGAGTTCCTTGCACACTGAGGGTGGATCCCTTCAACCTAGGCCAAGTTTGTAAATAGCACACAAATATGTTAGAGCAAACCCAATAACACCATTAATATAAAATGTGCCATTATTATATTTTAATGCAGCGAGAGAAAAAACCATCAATAATTACAACTATGGTAAAACATGCAGAGATGACGAACCTCTCATCGGTGAAGACTATGTTAAGAGAAAGAAACCCGCTTTCGGGGCTCTTTCCGGCCTTGAGATAAAGGCCCTGCGCACGTCCAACAACATTGGCATTGGTGTCAGGACCATCACGTATGTCCCAGTCAATGGCATAAGTGAGACCAACAAAATTGGGAAGATTTGGATTCAGTATAACTTGCTCGTTAGCACCGTTCGTCCCTTTGTACAGCTCGTGCACGTACATGTGGAAAAGATGCTCCTGGTGCTGGACCTGTGAGCTAACAGGAACAGGAGGAGCTGATTGGTAATAGGAAGAATTGGCCATGGCCATGCTGACAGGATTTTTGGGAGGCTTGATGTCTAGGACACTAGGTGTTTGTGTGCGTTGGCTGTGGAAAGTGTTGGACTTGAGGTACTCACTCAAACACTTGGACACAGCTCAGAGTTTTGGTGCAGAAAAGGATTGCCATGTTTTCTGGTTCTTCTTCCTCGTACTATTTGGCTGTAAACTGATACAAGGAGACCTATTTATACTCCTCGTGGGCTGCACAAACCAGCTCAGCTACAAAATCTCTTGGTGTGAATATCAGCCATAGATCTCCCTTATCCCCTCGCAGACGTGTCACATCTATTCCCACCTCACCCTTATCCCTGGTAGACGTCTCACATCCATTCATCTCCCCCATTCAGGACTTGTTTGATTTGTAGGGTAGGAAAGACATAGGAATAGGAAAAGTATAGGATTGATATGTCATGTACATTCCAATCCTATAGGATTTGGTTTGTAGCAAAGTTTGTTTGATTTATTGTAAAAAGAGGTTGGAGTGGATGTTAGAACTCCTATAGGAAGTAGTATAAAAATTCCTATGGGAAAAATTCCTATAGGAACTAATCCTATAAATCAAACCACTAGTAAAGAAAAAATTCATATGAGATAAATTCCTACAAGAATCCTATGAAGTTCCTTTGAATCAAACAACCCCCACTCGGTACATATTGTTTTCCCACGTGCTTTTGTCTAAACACTATAGACATGTTTTAATACTGGAAAAAAGTGCGACACAAGGTGCTTGAACAGTTTGGTCACACATTTCACTTGGACGACCATCCAGCCCACACATTGTTCTCAGAGCATCTCCAACATTCTTCTTCCGTGTACTATTTGGTTGTTAACTGATACTCTATCTACATACAGATGTATCTAGATGTGTAACAAGTATCTACATTCCGTTCTAAATTAGATGACTTTCATTTATCTACATACGGATGTATCTAGCAAGTATAGATACATCCGTATGTAGATAAATGAAAGTCATCTATTTTAGAACGGAATAAAATGAGACCTTTTATACTACTTGGGGGCTGCACAAACCAGCTCAGCCACAAACTCTTTTGGTGTGAAGACGATCAACTTGTTGCTATTTGTTCACACACATTGTTGTCACGACCGTCCAGCCCACACATTGTTGTCACCTTACCCTTATTATCCCCTCACAAACGTGCCACATCCATTCATCTCCCCCATCCCCTCGGTACAGTTGGCTCTGTGTCTCCGTACAGATTGTTTCCCGTGTGTTTTTCTTCAAACACCCAGGACAGGTTTTGATACTAGAAAAAATGTGACAAAACATTGTTTTGAGAGAAAATCTAGTGGTGCCACCTCTTTAGTTGCTCCCCGTAGTGACCATTGAAAAAAAATGTTATGAAAAAGTGTGAGTGTTCACAAAATATATGTCTACAACCTCCACAATTTTTAGGTTCAAATTCGAAATGAGCACTGAGAAACAAAAAAGACAAATCTAGCATGAATAATGTCATTTTTTCCTTTTGTCTTTTTGTCACACTAATGACACTATTCATACTAGATTTGTCCTTTAGTTTCTCAATTCTCTTTTCGAATTTGGACCTGAAAATTTTCGAGATTGTGTCAACGCGTTGTCATCATATTTATTATGTCGACACGTTGTCGGCATCGTGCCGCCGCACCAGACCTTGCTCGTACATACTATGCCATGTATGTCTTCCCTCAAAAGAACTAAAGAAAAGCAAACAATAATCTTTACAGACTAGGTTTGGATTCAGCATATATAGGTTCTCTCCAAAATCTCAAATTTACTCAAAGAGGAAGACGAAGGTTTCACAGTTTGACCAGCCTCAAATAATAAAACGGAACAATTAAGTAACAAAAATGCAAACTTAATATCTAGTTTGGAAAAATGATGCCAACAAGTAAAGATACCGGTGTTTTTACAGAGATGGCAGGAATACAGTGCATAAATAGCATCTCCACAATATTTATTTTTGGCACCGATCAATTATTTTGCTAAATACTGGCTATAATAATGTTAATTGCTCAGTCACTAAAACCCAATCACTAAAACCCAGTAACCGAGCCTCCACTAGTGGAGAGTCCGTTGCAAGGATTTTTTTTTGGAACCTCCCTGATAGCATAGATTGACGGAAAATGCGACCATAAAACAGAAGAAGTAGAAATGCAGTAATTCAGTTCATTTTTACAAAAATCTCATATCCAGATGTGAAATAAACCACAACTAATTGAAACTTCATAAGCATATGGTTTTATTTGAGAGTTGCACAGAAAAAACAAAACATGGTGACAAATGTAAATACTTCTGCCTATTTTACATCACCATGTTGAATTATTTGTCCAAGCCAAGTAAATCACATTACCAATATGCAGGCTTAAGACCAATATATTTACAGAAAAAATCTCCACCGCCACAAATTCTCCAACCAAGTTTGAAGATAAGCAGCAGAAAAGAGCACAAGAGGACAACCGATGTGATGGCTATTCAGCCACTATCAATTCGAAATACTATCTCAACAAGTTGGTTGGTTTAACAATGCAGAATTGTACTAGGTAAGGAAAAGTGGCCATGAAAAAAAGAAGTATAGATTTACCAGGTGGAATATCGTTTGTCGTCCGAAGGATCAGGGGGGTTTGGGAATAGAGGTGCTCGATATTAAGAATAATTGTTTACTAAGCAAATGGCTTTACAAGCTTATGAACGAGGAGGGTATGTGGCAGGAATTACTTCATAAAAAATATCTTACTCATAAAACCTTGTCACAAGTGACAAGTAACCCAACGGATTCTCCTTTTTGGAAGGGCCTAATGGCAGTTAAGGATTCCTTTTTGTCTCGTGGTCATTTCGATGTGGGTAATGGTATGATCACACGGTTTTGGGAGGATGTTTGGTTAGGGGAGACGTCCCTGGCATTTCAATATCCTTCGTTATATAACTTGGTGCGCCGGAAAAATGTTTTGGTTGCACATGTCTTGACAGGACAACCACTAAACATTGAATTCAGACGTAATCTGATAGGAAATAACTGGGACCGGTGGGTGCACTTGGTACAACGTCTGATGGAGGTTCAATTGACGGATGAGACCGATATATTCGTGTGGAATCTTACTCCTTCTGGTTCCGTTTCAGTAAAATCAATGTATTTAGACATGATGAATGATCATACTGTTTTCTTGAGAAAATACATTTGTAAACTAAAAGTTCCTTTAAAGATTAAGATCTTTATGTGGTTCATTTATAAAAACGTAATCCTGACTAAAGATAATTTGGCAAAGCGCCAATGGAAAGGATGTATGAAATGTGAATTTTGTGATTCAAAGGAATCTATTAATCACTTGTTCATTGCTTGTCCTTTTGCACGTTTTATTTGGAGAATTATCGAATTCACCTTTAATTTACCACCACCAACCAATATCACTAATTTGTTTGGGAATTGGTTGAGAGGGATGCAAAAACATGATAAAGCACGTATTCGCGTCGGTGTGTGTGCTATATTTTGGTCTCTGTGGACGTATCAAAATGATTTGGTTTTTAACAAAACGAAACACATGAACTATTTGCAGGTCATCTTCAAGGCTACGTCCCTGCTTGGCGCGTGGTCTACCCTCCTTCCTTTGGAGCAACGGGAGGAGGTGGTTTCTGGGTGTGGCCGGCTTGAGGTGGCCGCACGGGTTTTCTACAACCTAGCCGGCTGGCAAATCTTCAATAGACTAAATGATGCATAAGTGTTTCATCCTTTTTATATTTCGCTGGCTAGTGTTTGTCGCCACGCTCTGTGATGCTTGATATGTAATAGTGTGGAACATGTGTTCGGGTACTTACAAAACTATGTAATAAAATGGCTGTGTGCATCCTCGTGATGCAGAGGCTGGGTTATCTGAAAGTGCATGTGTTGCCCCATGCGTGGTTTTGGTAATTAATGACAATCCTTATGGACTAATGTTTGCATTGAGATATACTTGTAGATCTTGTCCATAGGAAAAGATTGGAGTTCATGTGTTGGACTCTAGAAGATTACATGATGACCAATGCTCTATTCAAGGGTTTATATGAAGAATGGTCATGTGAAGAGTTGAGCTTATTGCAAGCATGGCTTGGAAAAGAAGATTGAGTGAACTTCATGTTTATCTCCAAGCCATCATCTATATCAAGAGAAGAATATGATGCGCAAGTGGATTCATGAAGACGGAGCTTAGCGAGGCTCTCCCATAATGGAGTATGGGGGATCATTTGGAGAAGTCTTCATCAAGCATGTGCTAGCAAGCACAATCAAGAAAGGTGTTCCAACTTGAGGGAGTCAAGATCGTCATCATCTAGCTCAAGTGGAATGCGCAAGGCAAAGGTATGATCTTGATAGGGTTTCTATTTTACCGGTCTCGTGGTGTTAGTGGGAGACCGGGTTATAGGATAGACGGCGTACTATCAAGAGGGGCTCTCAAGTGAGTAACTTGATCGCACCTTTGTGGAGAGCTCAAACCTTTGCATACTTGGCATTTCATCTTTCTTGGTTCTTATTTGGCTTTTATCCATGTGAGAATTTAGAGCTTGTGTTCATCTCTATACCAAGCTCTAGTTCATCAAAAACGGATTTCATTTGAATATCTTGTTGCGTTTTTGATGTTCGAGGTTTTACCGGTTTGTCTTTTCTATGAAGAGGTCAAACTCTCTACTTGTGGCTTAATCCTCACATGATGGACTATGATGTATATGCTTAATCTTGTAGAGCTTGTGAGTATATTCTAACAAGCCCAAGATCATAGAAAACGGAGTCCGGATGAGAAACATATTGCGGTTTTGGTTTGGAGGTCTTATCGGTTGTTCTTTTATCGAGAGGTCTAACCTTTCCCCATTTGGTTTTATCCTCCATTGTTGGACTATGATGTTTCTCTGCATGATCTTGTAAAGCTCTTCGTTACGATTCCAACGAGCCAAAGATCATCGAAAACGGAGTTCGGATGCTCAAGATATCGTCGTTTTCGTTTGGGTGGTTCTGCAGTTTTACTTGTGGCGGTAGTACCGCCGCGGTACCGCCAGCGGTACCGCCGGAGCCACCCGAGGCCCATTTTCGGCGGTACCGGAAGCGGTAGTACCCCCGGGGCGGTAGTACCGCTACCCGGGGCGGTAGTACCGCTACCTGGAGCCCGTTTTTCACCTGTTTTAGTGCTCTTTCTTCCCAGGGGGGCGGTAGTACCGCTGGGGCCAGCGGTAGTACCGCCCCGACGCGTTTCTGCACCCAACGGTGGGATCTTGGGTTGACCTATTTAAGGGGCCTTCTTCCCCAATGGTTCCCAACCTTTTGAGCTTGTTTTTCCTCTCTCCTCCATTGTTGAAAGCTCATTTCTTTGATATCTCCCAATCCCTCCACCCAAACTCTTTGATCTTTGGAGGATTGAAGGAGAAGACCTAGATCTACATTTCCACCAATCAATATCTCCTCTAAGTGAGGGGAACCTAGTGGATCTAGTTCTTGGAGTTCTTGAGTGGTTCTCCTCTTTGTTCTTCCTCTCTTATTCCCCCATAAGCATTTGTTGCTTTGTTGGAATTTGAGAGTGAAGGATTTGAGCACTTGTGCTCTTGCCTTTTGCATTTGGTGCATCGGTGTGCTCTCCACGAGGATTCGTGGAAGTTGAAAGCTTGTGAACTTATTACTCTTGGGTCTTCGGGCCCTAGACGCCTTTGTGGTGGTTGGACCCTTGTGTGGTCACTTGAAGCCGTTCGGGAGCCCCCAATCCCTTTGTGGGTTGTGCCTCGGATTGTTGTTGAAAGCCGTTCGGGAGCCCCCAATCCCATTGTGGGTTGTGCCCCGGATTGTTGTTGAAAGGCTCCGGATTCCGCCTCGAAGGAATACCGATAGTGGAAGGTGAACCAAACCTTTGTGGTGCGGTTCATCGGAGAAGAGGGTGAAACCTTTGTGGTTGTTGAACCGTTGTGTCGGTTCACACCTCTCCAACGAGACGTACTCCCTTTCAAGGAGGAACTCGGGAATACATCCTCGTCTCCGCGTGCTTCGGTTATTTCTATACCCGAGCTTTTTACTTATGCACTTTACATTGTGATAGCCTTCGTGCTTGAAGTATTCTAAATTGCTATCACCTTGTTGCTTGTCTTGCTTAGCATAAGTTGTTGGTGCACATAGGTGAGCCTAGTTTATTTAGGTTGTTGGCTTGTTATTTAAACACCTAGTTTTATTCCGCAATTAGCAAGCCTAAACCGGAAAAGTTTTAATCGCCTATTCACCCCCCCCCTCTAGGCGACATCCTTGTCCTTTCAATTGGTATCAGAGCCTGGGCTCTCTTTTTGGGCTTTACCGCCTAGAGAGTAAAAGATGTCGTTTAGGGAATTAGTGCACGATCCCACTTTATATTCGATGGCACAAATTATGATGTTTGGAAAATTCGCATGCTTAATCTTTTTAGGGCCATGGGTCCAAATTATATTAAGAGGATTGTAGATGTGGTTTTTCTCCTCCAAAGGATTCCAAGAATTATCTTTAGAGGATGAGAAAACTCTCATCTCGAGACTCAGTTACTAATGGTCTTATATGTGTTTTGAGCGATGTAGTTCTTGCTTCAATCATGCCTTTTCGGAATGCTCATGAGATTTGGACCAAGCTTCAAGATATATATGAAGTGTCCAAAATTATTGAGGATGATTGTTCTCCCTCCACCTCCGGCCGTGATGAGTTCACAACTTCTTCCACTTCACCAACATGTGATTTGTCACAAGGTAATGATATGGTGAGTGGTGATAGAAATTGCATTGGTGATGGTGAACTTACTATTGATTATACTTCTTCTCTATCACATTGCAATGTTCTATCTTTGGACTTAAACTCTTCTAGCACTCCAAATGTCATACATGCTAGAGTTGATAGTCCTTGCATATCATGTAATAGTTGTTTAACTAAATCTCATGATGATATGCTTCATATGTCTTGTTGCCATGAAAACAATGCTTCCATTTCCTCTAGTACTTGCATGACTAACAATGTAGAGGAATCCCAACATTTGTTGGAACAAGACATGGACCTAAATGGTGCTTCAAGTTATTTGTCATCATCTTCATTCTTTAATCATGTTTGCCTTATGGCTAAGGATTCCGAGGTGTCTCCCACCTCAAATCCAAATTGTGATGATGAGGATGAGGATTCTCATGAAGAAGTTTTGATTTTGAATCCTTAACCATGATGGGTGAGATGGTGCTTGGTGCTCTTCCCAAAGGTAGTAATGCTATCCCTCCTCTATGTGAAATCATTGATTATGTTTCTAAGAGTAGGGAATTTATTGAGGATTTGGAAAGTCAATTTGATGAGAAATGTCAAATTGAGAGGGATGACTCTATTACTATAGCTCCTTGAAAGCTTCTCTTGAAGAAGAAGAAGAGCTTAGGTCTTCTCTTGAAGAGAGACTTGAATCCTTGATGAGTCTAATGATCTTATTATTGCTAAAATCATTAAGGAAAGAGATCATGCCCTTGCTAAATATAAAGTGCTTAAAAAGGAAAAAGTTGAATTTGGTGTTGGCAATGCTAGACTAAGTGAGGACATAGAGAGACTTGACAAAGCTCACAAGGCTTTAGAAAGTGAACACTCTCTCCTTATCAAGTCTCATGATCAACTCCAAACTCAACTATCTAAGAATGATGAGCTTGTCAAGTTGTCTTCTTCCATTTCTAATGTTAATGATGCTTGTGCTACTAACTCCACTTCTCGTGAAGCATCTATTTTGAAGGAAATGTTGAGCTAAGGGCTCAACTTGTGTTGCTATCTAGCAAGTATGGGAAATTGGAAGAAAGTCATGAAAAGCTTTCTAGCTCTAATGATGATCTTCTAGCATCCCATGCTAGGCTAAAGTTAGCTCATGAGGCTATTTCTACAAAGGTAACATCTGTGAGCCTCATGTGGACAAAGGCACAACTTCTACTAAAAATATTTATTGCCATGTGCTAGTCCGAGTGATTCATCCACTCACAATATTTCTACATCTTGTGATGAATTACTTTCATTGCCTTGTTGCTCTAACAATGAAGCTTCTACTTCCTCTAGTGTTTTTGTTGATACTAACCATGTAGAGGAACTAAATGAGCTCAAGGCCCAAGTCACTTCTTTGAAGAAAGACTTGGAAAAGCGTCATGTTGGGAAGTCCACACTTGACAATATGTTGAGTGTTCAAAGACGCCCCAATGACAAGAGTGGACTTGGATTCAACTCCAATAACAAGAACAAGTCCAAGTCTATCAAGAAGAACAAGGGCCAAGAACAAGTTAAAGATTCGGCCAAGATTGTTTGCTTCAAGTGCAAAGTTGAAGGGCACCATGTTAGATCTTGCCCTTTGAAGAAGAAGGCTCTTAGTGAGAAGCAACAAGGGAAGAAGCCTCAAGTTCAAACTCAAGTTCTCAAGTTGAAGAACAACCTCTTCCCAAGAAGAATCAAGCTACCCTCCTCAAGTCAAGACTCCAACTAAGAAGAGAGGAGGAAGTAGATGTTGCTACCTATGCCGTGAGAAGGGTCACATTGCTTCTTCATGCACAAATGGTACCTTATCCAACCCCATTATTATTGATGATGATTATTCTCTTCGGAAGGATAAGGTTGGCAATGTGTTTGCCAAATATGTTGGTACTCAAAGTGGTGTCAAGAAAAGAACCATTTGGGTTGCCAAGCCTATTGTGACTAACCTCTTAGGACCCAACTTGGTTGGGGACCAACAAGCTAAAACTTGATCAATAGGTGTTGTGGAGGGCATTGGAGACTTGGCTACATTATGAAGAATTAAGGGATCTTCATCAATTATATTTCTCAAGTCAAGTCATTTGGATTATATTGTTCTATCTCATATCCAATGTTCCTCCTTGCGGTAACTTTTATTTAAATCATATATACATTGAAAGTTGCTTGCACCCTTGCATGTGTTAGGTTTTGTACCTTGCTATGTTTGTATGTGTTGTGCTCTCTACTTACTTATCTTGAGTAATCAAGTATGTGTATGTTGGTTTGCACACCATTTACTTGTGTTGAGCCTTATTGCTTTTATTTGATATCTTATCTTGTGGCTCTCTTTTTGAGAGATTAATGGACTATTCCATTTTGGGGGAGTGATGTGCTCGTGCACTTCACAATCCTAAAAATGTGTGTACATGAGGAATACCACTTAGTGATGATATATTAATATTATCTATTCTCTATATGGTATGTCATGCTCATGAGAAATTCAAATTCTATAATGTCCATTAATTTCTCGAGTTGGTTTTGTTTGCCTCTTGTTTTAAAATAAATGGATTATCACATTATGGGGGAGTAATAAGCTATGTGCATATTACAAGCCTAGAAAATGTGAACATGTGAGGTATTGCCACCTAGAATTGATTTGTTATTAATCTTATTCCTATGTGGCATGTTGCTCAAACAAGTTCCATCGTTGGTAAAATGATTTTGTTTAATCACTCTTTTGGATCTTGTTTGCGATGGACATTCTTGGTACGGTTTTCCCCAAATATGTTCACATATCCTTTTGGGAAATCGATTGCTTCAAGCTACTCTTGTAGTGGCTTTGCATGATCGCGTGAATATTGAAGCTATCAAGAATATCTATCTATTTAAGCTTTGGCTTTAAATCTTCTCTTTTGCCATATGCTTATTTGTGTGAAATTGGTCTTCAATATCATTCCTATATACCACCGAGAAATATCTCTATATACTCCTTGTCCATGACAAGCGATACTCATAATTGTGGTGAAATTTGTAGACCATCTTCACTTTGGCTTTTGCTTTGAATTTGCCTTATTTTTATTGCCAAGGATTTGGTTTGATCTAAATCCTCTTGTCTTCCTTGTATCTTTTGGATCTTTGTGCTCTACACAAAATTTGTTTTATGTCTTCTTCTTTAGGAAAAGCAATGATCCCAATCTTGTGCATTTCATTCAAAAGTCATACTTCTTGATAATGCACTATTCTTGGGGAAGCTATCCTACATTGACTAGAACATCATTCTTTAAATTGGTTTGCATCTTATTGCTTTCCTTGAACATGACTAGTGTTTGAATAATATGTATGGAGAGTGATGATCCCATTTGTGTGCATTTGTATTCAAATGCAAGATCATAAATAATGCACAAATCTTGGGGGAACTATCCTATATGCTTTTGAACATTAGTTGTCTTCAATTGATATTTGATCCCGATGACATGTCTCCTTGGAAGACAAACATTTCTCTTCTTGGTACTTTGTGCCATCATGAGAAGTGTAGAGGGTTTGGTTTATTCCTTGATGGTTTTTCATCAATTGGTATCTTACTTTCATTTGGCATCTTTTCAAAGTGGTATCTTCAATCATGTGTTGATTTGGGATTTTGATATAATTTGGACAATTCTTTTTCTTGTCACACTTGTGTGTGCTTTCTTGGTGTAATTGGTGTTTTGTCCAAATTGTATCTCATTTGGTTCTTGAAAGTCTTGTGCATGCATATTTACTTTATGTATATCTTATGGCATGCTCACTTTCGTTGATCCAATATATAGGATAAACTCCATCAAATCCTAAATGGCTAAGATGTGCATGAAATTCAATTTCATATCAATATGCACATATTTATGTGGAGTTTGTCCTATGTATTGTAGTTGCTCTAACTACTTTGGACCCAATGAGTTTGGGTACCATTTTGTACTTGAATTTGTTTTAGGTACATTAGAGATGCATTGGAAGCTTGTCTCATTTACAAGGAAGGGTGTCACCATGTGCTTATTAGAGCCAAGCTCGGATGATCGTGAACTCTTATCTTCTACATCACCAATGCTATCTCGGTAACAAGTATCTACTCATGCATACTTTTCTAGCTCTCAACCTTTGTAGGTTGTTTCATGGCATGAATCTCTTTGTTGCAATTCTTTGATTCTTGCAAAACAACTTTGTTGCAAATGTGGGCAAGCCGGGATGATTACATATCAAGGGGAATATATATAATCATTTTCATGATTCATCAATCCCATATATGTTAATCTAGCACTTTCTACTCTATGTCTCACATATGCAATATTGATGCTTTTCAAAATCATTTGCCTTTTGCGATACTTGTTATCTTTCTCGGAGCATCCCATTTTTTTTTCCCTTGTGGACTTTTTGATGCTATGATGAGATTGTGTTGGAAGTTCATCTATATCCTTCTAAGATAAAATTGAGCTTTGTGCTATGCTTTTAAGCAATGATCTTATTGGTATATATATGACTTCCTCGTGGATATCATGTTCTTCACCGTTGTATCTATTTTGTGTGTGCATGTTTCTTTTTGGACTTATATCTCATGATTGATGTCTAATTAGAAACTTATACACATGAGACTAGCTACATCTTTAATTGGTATTCCAATCCTCTAGTGACCACCCTTTTATTACTTTTGTTTCTTTGGTGGTTTCTAAAAGGCACAAGCTTTGTTTTTCATTTGGTATGCTTTTGCATCTTAATAAGCTTGTGGACCTACTTGCTCTCTTTTGTTTGTGTTCAAACTTATCTAGGAGGGAGTGAGGATTCCATGTTGTGCACAACATATTAAAATGAAAATCCTACTTTGTGCACGTACCTTGGGGAGTTCCCTCTTGATTTTTAGAACACTTTTTGGATCCTTTTGATTGCTTGCTTCTTTTGTCGAAGTATCTTTCAATTTGTTTTCTTTTTGCAATCTTTGGATCCTCAATATAGTTGATCTCCACCCAACTATTCGTCATTGGATATGTGCATTTGATTTCACTCATATTATGAGAAATGCACACATTTTGGGGGAGCTCTTACTATATTGGCCTTCTAAATTTTTTTCCTCCCATTTCGGCAATCAATGCCAATGGGGGAGAAGTTTAGAGGGTTTAGGAATTTGGTTTTATGCTTTAGTTTCGTTCTTAAGCATTTGCCTTTCTTGCTCTTGCATCCTTGCTCTTTGTGTTGCATGGTTGCTTAATTCATTATATAAACCCTCGTAAAAGGGATTGTCATCAATTACCAAAATGGGGGAGATTGAAAGTGCATGTGTTGCCCCATGCGTGGTTTTGGTAATTAATGACAATCCTTATGGACTAATGTTTGCATTGAGATATACTTGTAGATCTTGTCCATAGGAAAAGATTGGAGTTCATGTGTTGGACTCTAGAAGATTACATGATGACCAATGCTCTATTCAAGGGTTTATATGAAGAATGGTCATGTGAAGAGTTGAGCTTATTGCAAGCATGGCTTGGAAAAGAAGATTGAGTGAACTTCATGTTTATCTCCAAGCCATCATCTATATCAAGAGAAGAATATGATGCGCAAGTGGATTCATGAAGACGGAGCTTAGCGAGGCTCTCCCATAATGGAGTATGGGGGATCATTTGGAGAAGTCTTCATCAAGCATGTGCTAGCAAGCACAATCAAGAAAGGTGTTCCAACTTGAGGGAGTCAAGATCGTCATCATCTAGCTCAAGTGGAATGCGCAAGGCAAAGGTATGATCTTGATAGGGTTTCTATTTTACCGGTCTCGTGGTGTTAGTGGGAGACCGGGTTATAGGATAGACGGCGTACTATCAAGAGGGGCTCTCAAGTGAGTAACTTGATCGCACCTTTGTGGAGAGCTCAAACCTTTGCATACTTGGCATTTCATCTTTCTTGGTTCTTATTTGGCTTTTATCCATGTGAGAATTTAGAGCTTGTGTTCATCTCTATACCAAGCTCTAGTTCATCAAAAACGGATTTCATTTGAATATCTTGTTGCGTTTTTGATGTTCGAGGTTTTACCGGTTTGTCTTTTCTATGAAGAGGTCAAACTCTCTACTTGTGGCTTAATCCTCACATGATGGACTATGATGTATATGCTTAATCTTGTAGAGCTTGTGAGTATATTCTAACAAGCCCAAGATCATAGAAAACGGAGTCCGGATGAGAAACATATTGCGGTTTTGGTTTGGAGGTCTTATCGGTTGTTCTTTTATCGAGAGGTCTAACCTTTCCCCATTTGGTTTTATCCTCCATTGTTGGACTATGATGTTTCTCTGCATGATCTTGTAAAGCTCTTCGTTACGATTCCAACGAGCCAAAGATCATCGAAAACGGAGTTCGGATGCTCAAGATATCGTCGTTTTCGTTTGGGTGGTTCTGCAGTTTTACTTGTGGCGGTAGTACCGCCGCGGTACCGCCAGCGGTACCGCCGGAGCCACCCGAGGCCCATTTTCGGCGGTACCGGAAGCGGTAGTACCCCCGGGGCGGTAGTACCGCTACCCGGAGCCCGTTTTTCACCTGTTTTAGTGCTCTTTCTTCCCAGGGGGGCGGTAGTACCGCTGGGGCCAGCGGTAGTACCGCCCCGACGCGTTTCTGCACCCAACGGTGGGATCTTGGGTTGACCTATTTAAGGGGCCTTCTTCCCCAATGGTTCCCCAACCTTTTGAGCTTGTTTTTCCTCTCTCCTCCATTGTTGAAAGCTCATTTCTTTGATATCTCCCAATCCCTCCACCCAAACTCTTTGATCTTTGGAGGATTGAAGGAGAAGACCTAGATCTACATTTCCACCAATCAATATCTCCTCTAAGTGAGGGGAACCTAGTGGATCTAGTTCTTGGAGTTCTTGAGTGGTTCTCCTCTTTGTTCTTCCTCTCTTATTCCCCCATAAGCATTTGTTGCTTTGTTGGAATTTGAGAGTGAAGGATTTGAGCACTTGTGCTCTTGCCTTTTGCATTTGGTGCATCGGTGTGCTCTCCACGAGGATTCGTGGAAGTTGAAAGCTTGTGAACTTATTACTCTTGGGTCTTCGGGCCCTAGACGCCTTTGTGGTGGTTGGACCCTTGTGTGGTCACTTGAAGCCGTTCGGGAGCCCCCAATCCCTTTGTGGGTTGTGCCTCGGATTGTTGTTGAAAGCCGTTCGGGAGCCCCCAATCCCATTGTGGGTTGTGCCCCGGATTGTTGTTGAAAGGCTCCGGATTCCGCCTCGAAGGAATACCGATAGTGGAAGGTGAACCAAACCTTTGTGGTGCGGTTCATCGGAGAAGAGGGTGAAACCTTTGTGGTTGTTGAACCGTTGTGTCGGTTCACACCTCTCCAACGAGACGTACTCCCTTTCAAGGAGGAACTCGGGAATACATCCTCGTCTCCGCGTGCTTCGGTTATTTCTATACCCGAGCTTTTTACTTATGCACTTTACATTGTGATAGCCTTCGTGCTTGAAGTATTCTAAATTGCTATCACCTTGTTGCTTGTCTTGCTTAGCATAAGTTGTTGGTGCACATAGGTGAGCCTAGTTTATTTAGGTTGTTGGCTTGTTATTTTAAACACCTAGTTTTATTCCGCAATTAGCAAGCCTAAACCGGAAAAGTTTTAATCGCCTATTCACCCCCCCCCCCTCTAGGCGACATCCTTGTCCTTTCATTATCCCTTTTCAAAAAAAAAAAAAACTAGGTAAGGAAAAGCAAAGAACATGTGGGCAGAATTGTAAAACAGTGTATAATTAGCATCTCCACAATATAAAATTTTGGCACCAATCAATGTTCAAAAAATCGCTTATCGTTTACTGCTCGGTTGGCCTCCGATTAGAGATTAATCGCTTATCGGCCGATTAATCGATTTTATCGGTCGCCTATTTATCGGCTAGTTTTTTTTGTATATGTCAACTTCCTGCACTAAAAATTCTAAAATATGCTTTGCAAAAATTAAATTTGAGTATTGGATATAAGTGCTACATTGATTCCTTTCCTTTGAATCAACAAAATGGGCAAAATTTGAGCTAATGTAAAGTTCTACAAAACTATCGTCCAATAAATCGGCTGTCAGGCCGATAAATCAACGATAATTGGCAAAAATCGGCTGAAAATCTGCGGTCAGACCGAAAAATCAGCGCCAGAGATAAACTCGGCCGATATGCTATAATCTTATCGGTCACCCCACGATTCACGATAAATCGGCCGATTAATCGACATATCGGCTGATTTTTTTAACATTCATTAGTTTACTAAATAACTTGTTGCAATACGGCTATTTGCTAAAGTTTCATCACATTTCACAACAAATGTGGTCATGGTTGCTAGTTACTCACTAGGTGAGAAAAATCAAAGAACCGTGAGGCGACCGGACTAACTGTTTTCAGAATCTGCACATGTTTTGTTCCAAAATCTCAAATCCTCTCAAACGGAAACCAAAGTATCACAGTTTTACAGGTCTCCAAATAAAAAAATAAAACATCTGGTAACAATAATGCAAACTCAATATTCAAATTCAAACAATCATGCTAACAATTAACATATTGGTACTGTGACAGACATATTTGGAGTATAAAGGTATAATTAGCACTTGCATTACACACAAATTTGGCACAGATATTTTTTTGCTAAATAAATTATTATAATACTGTTTGCTACTGTTTCATAAAATTTCACAATGACGTGGTTATGGTAGTGAATCACTCACTCCCATGAGACACTAGTATATAAACGTAAATTAGAGCCGGCCAGAGTCACCTCAGCCGGTTAAAACGTCCGCCTCTGCGCGGGGGTCTCTAATGTACGCTCTATTCTAGCCCGTTCCCTGGGACTGGCTGTAATGAGCTCGGCCCTCAAAATGGCCGGGAGAATCAACCGTCTCTAATATAGAGACGGCCAATAGAAACACCCATCGGTGATCTTTACTAATCAGCGTCGTACATAATGGCTGGCCGTCGCATGGTACCCGTGGGGTCTGACATTGCCCTCCGGTCGTAATATACGTTGCCTCTGGGTATAAATCCAGGGGCGGGGGGGAGGGGGGGTCCAACTTTGTGAAGCAAAACAGAATAATTAACAGATCATCACCACCAGGTAATCAGTCCCCCCTGTTCCATTCACAAAAGCAATTCGCATATAACATGTCTCCAACCGCAATTTGTGCAAATTAACAAAGTAGCTAGCCCGCTAATTAGATAAGTGTTCACCATACCCCTTACATTAACATGACAGAATTAGTTCTATATGAGCTGGAACTCAATCATGACATACATCCAAGATGAGGTCATTGGTCATTCTAAGAATGATCAGAACAGGTTGATCAATCACAAAATTCTTGCCTTCCATGAAGTTCTCCCACCCCAGCTTGTCGAGGTCAATGCGGTCGTCGGTTCTCTTGTTGTACATGATGCTGACGGCTGCCCCTGCTGCTCCAAGTCGTAGTCCAGCATTGCCCTCAGCCGGTATGCCAGCCTCTTCTGCTATCACCTTAGATAGTTTCTGTGCATGAAAGATAACATAACTATGTCATTTTTCGATAAAGACATAGCTATATATGGCCGGTAGAGGCGGTTCATGATTCCTAAATATCAACATAGGAAATTAAGGAGGCATGAAAGAGGCGGTCTTGTGGGTACATACCATATCATGTATGTTCAAATTAGTGCTCGTGAAGCGAGTCACAAATAGAACTCCAACATAGTCTCTTACGGGAAGAAGTTCGAGGAGGCGGTTCTTCTCATGCCGGTTGAGACAAACTCTTTGGGCAACTCTGATTCTGTCTTCGTCGTTAAAGATATCTTCAGAACAGTCCGAATCTTCATCGCTACTTTCAAATATCTTGTCAGTGTCCTCTTCGTCGTTGCCCCTGTCTATAATGACATGGTATATACTGGGATGAGGTTTGAAGGTAAACACTAGCATGTCTCCCTCGATGATGTTGTTCTTGCTGATGAACTGTTCCCATTGTTGGTCGTGCAAGCGGGTTTTGCTCTGACCTTTTGCTACATGAATGTTGTACGTGCTCCCAAGGGCACGAAACAACACACGCTCGTGCACTAACTCATTGACTGCTAGCCGAGCTGTGCATGGTACAATCTGTGTTCAACAAAAAACAGAAATAAACACACAAATCATATGTTAAATTCAAAACAGAAAACACAAATTATATGTGTATTCGGAAGACTTGTTTTCTTATCACACAATTGCGGTGACAGTCTTGCACACGAATACTGAATGAGGAATCAGTAAAGTTCCTGCGTGTGCAGTTATTATTCTTGCAGACATGGCATGGCAAATCCTTCTCATTTTGTTAAAAAAGAAGCATAAGTTAGAAAATGTGCATATATAGAATTTAGTAGCATGAGTGGTCATTTCTGGATGAAGGTGTAGGACTAAATCTTACATTACAGACCTGGTGGAGAGGGTAACGGCTGAGGGCGGCCATGTTAGGGTAGTCATTGATTAACTAATTATAGATGCATCAATCATAAGTTTGAAAGATCAATTCCAGAAAGATATAACGAGAACTAAATACAACTCCAGAATTAAGTAGCTACAAAGTAGAAAATAGGGATTTGCATCAGTCATAAGTACAAACTGTGCCTAATCTCTGGGTGAAGGAGGAGGACCAAATCTTACCTGAAGTCCTTGGTGGAGAGTGCAACGGGGAGGGGCCGCCATGCTAGGGATTTGCAGCGGTGGCGAGGCAACGGACTTGCAGCGGCGCCAAATCTAGGGATTTGCAGCGGGTACGACTGTACGGATTTGCAGCGGCGGCCAATCTACGGATTGCAGGTCAGATTTACAGCGGCGGCGAGGCTACGGATTTGCAGCGGTGGCGAATCTAGGGATTTGCAGGGGCGGCGATGGAGTGGTTGAGGGCGGCGAAACTACAGAACAGCAGCGGCGGCGAGGCTACGGATTTGCAGTGGCGGGGAGATGGAGAGAGGCGCGAGGCTACGGATTTACAGCGGCGGTGAGGGAATTGAGGGAGGCGGCGAGAGGCTAGGGATTTGCAGGGGCACCGAATGGAGAAAAGTGGGGCGGTGAATGGGGCGGGGGAGGGGGGGCGGACACTCAATACTCAATATTTGGACCCAAAATTTTGGCTTTGCCGCCAAACACTCAGTACTCGGGATGTCCGAGTTATTCACGCACTCCGGACAGAATTTTGTATAGAAGTAATTCAAAAAAATCAAACATATTGGAAAAAATAGATAAACATGTGTATACCTGTTTGTTAGTGGTAAATAAAACTCCTGGAAAAAAATAAGTGCGTATATTGAAGAGAGTATATTGTGCAGTAGAAACTTGGGTGATCACGTGAAAAGGGTATGGTTGTTCTTGCGAGGTTGTACTCATCACGATGGAACTTCGGTGCAATTAAAGGAATTTCATAAATTGAAGAGAATATATTGTGCAGTACACATAGTTGTGATGAGTTTCATTACATAAATGAAAATAAACATTTTTAACAACTTTTATTAAAGGAATATCGTTTTAGTAAAAACTCGGAGCGTGCCCAGATCGTCCGGAAAATTAAATGTCTCCAACTGTTAATGCAGGAAATGAAATATGAACAATTCAAAACAACATAATTTTGATACGTATATATATATATATATATATATATATATATATATATATATAATCATTGGAGTTTGCCAAGAATACGGAAAATATGTAGCAGTATTTGTCTCGATTTGTTTTTGCCAAATTTGAAAATATGCGGAGCATAACCGGAGCCTCCGGGTTACTGCATTTTGATGTCAGGCACAGTACGTGTGTTCCCAGAGCGGCAGACAAGCGTAGCAGTTGCGTACCGTGACGCGGTTCATGGGCCCATCCGGCGGTCGGTAATTACCACTCGTGTTGTAAATGCAGGAGGCAAAGAAGCGGCGTGGCATTGCACGGCGGGCGGCGAGGCATGCAGCGGTTCCTTCTTTCCCACTACTTCTTCTCAACTTTCACGTCCCATTGCGGTTTCCAGCGCATTCCACCACACTGTTCTAATCTTCATCCCGTCCCTCTCCTCTATCTCTTCTCAGTACTATTCATCGTCCCTTCCTCTCGATCAGCGCCATGGCCACCTTCTTCACGCACAAGCACATGTTCCCTATCCACGATGAGGAGAGCATAGATGTGGTGTACACCAATGACCCCGCGGAGGCCGCGAGGAACCTCGACATGTTCAAGAGTTTGCCTGAAGGCAGAGAGGAAAGGTTCATGTGGATAGACCTTGAGTACACACCGGCTGATCCGAACAATGAATTCGGACAAGAGGTCGCCATCATTCAACTCGACTTGGATAAGCAAGTACTGGTATTCCAGTATTCTAGGTATGTAAAAAAACCCGATCTAGTAATCTGTTCGACCAACCTCCTCTGTTTTCCTCGTTTGATCAAGATCCTCTGTTTCCTCTATTTTTCTTTAATTTTTTAGGGCACTATATTTTTATACCACTGTTTTGGATTAGACTAGATTAATTTGGTTTGTTAGATCAGAGTAGAAAAGAGGAGTATGTTATAGATTCCAGTAGATTAACTAGATTTAAATATTATACAGTAGATGATTATTTTGTTTATATTTGTAAAGTTGAATTTGTAGTTCTCGTTCGGTCTTAGTTTCATAAATAGCTTATGAAGATCTGTTGTTAATTACTTACTATTTAATTTCTTCATATATATGAAACTGCAGTTGTGGCTTGGTGGACGAATGCCCTCAGGCGTTGTCTGATTTCCTTCGTTCGAAGAGAATTTCATTCGCTTCCGTCGAAAGAAGGGGTGACATTGATGTCATGCACAGAACCTCGCCGGGCTTCTTTATCCCATTTGATTTCCATGTGGATATTCAAATGCATTTCCGGGTGGACGGAGCCGTGAGGACTGGCATGGCTGCCCTGGCAAACGCACTCATCTCCAATTTCTACGTGCGCAAGAAGGAAGACTTCCCATCCAAACGACACGACTTTTGGGTGGAGTCCCCACTTGAGGAAGTCAACCTGAAATATGCAGCTGTGGATGGCTATGTCTCCTTCGAGCTGTACCACAAGATCAAGATCATCGAGAGAGGCTGAGCGCACCTCGTCCCAATTGCACCACCGCCACCAGCACCACTGCCCCCTAGAGCAACGTACTGTCCCGGTTGCTTAGAGAAAGAAAGCTCGAGCGGCGCTAAGCGCTCTATGTGGGACACCGAGAATGACGACGACGAAGCTGGTGGCTCAGGCTGGATGAAGGACGTCGACCACGGCGCTGGTGGTGGCTCGGGTGCTGCTGGCTGCAAGAAGCAGGACGACGGCGCTGCTGGCTCGGGTGGTGACGACAGTGCTGCTGGTGGATCGGGTGGTGATGACGGCGCTGGTGGTGGCTCAGGTGCTGGCACTGGCTGGCTCTTCGTCTAGTCCGCGATTGATAGGAGTTGGTGATCTTCAGCGCGCGTGGCGCTTCTCGGCTGGACAGCCCAAGATATATATATATATAGGTAAATTAACAGGTGCTCCCTGGTGCCCGGGCACCTGGATAGAATACAATACATTTTGGGTATGTAGATGACACATTTAACTCGGGTATGCACATGTTGGGTATATAGGAGGTACACATAACTTTGGGTATGTGTATTCGAGGTATCTACATGTTATATATACCTCGGGTATGTGTGTTCAAATGTACGCGTACAGATCAGGTATATATATAAATAACTTAGGTATGTGCACATTATTAGGTATCCATACCCCATAATGTGCATACCCAAAATCATATGTACCTCCTACATACCTAAGGTATACATACCCAAGGTATATGTATATGTCTACATACCTAAAACTGTTCGTATTCCATCCTGGTGCCCATGCTCCTAGGTGTATATATATGTGTGTGTGTGTGCCTGTGAATTTGTGTTAATAGCTAGGTTTAATTGCTACTCTCTATCTGTACGGCCTGTGAATTTATCTTATATATGTGTGCCTGTGATTTGTGTTATAGGTTTAATATTGCTACTCTCTTTGCATATTTAAGTTAGTACCAGTTAATTTTATTGGCCGTCTCAAAAGTTTTATAATGAGCGACGCGTAGTTTTCCTGGCCGTATGTGATACTTCTACGCCGGTTACTTTTCCTGGCTGTCTCCAATATGTATGGGATTTGGGACGGGCGTAAATAAGAACCATCGCAACTTACATTAGAGACGGACACAAAATAACGGCCGTTTGAGATGGCTCTTCCCAGACGGCGGTTTTTATTTTCAATCCGACCGACTCTAGTTCCTGTCTAGCTTAGTCAAGTTTGTACTAGTGAGAAATGAAATGACCACATAAGGGGAAAACTGAAACAACAAATGAGAGCAAATTATAAAGAGAATTCTACTGATCTAGCATATCTACACATATAGGGGCTGATTATCGGGTCAAAGGAAACATTTTGCGAAACTTACCCTTCCAAAATATCTCTGATAACTTCAGATATGGACAGGCTAATCTCACGGTTCGTAGGGTCTCAAACTGAAGTAACTACACTGAAGTTAATCCACCAATAAGTCCATAAGCATACTAAATTTTGCGAGTCTTAGCTGCGTTCTCCCATATATCAGCAAAGATCGTAGGGCACATGCAGGAGGTTGACGCGGGTGGGCGAGGCGGTGCGGTAGGTGGGAATCAAAAGGACCGGGCCGCTGAGCCGAGTCGGAGCTGCCGTTGCCATGGGAGACGAGTGATCATTCGAATTCAGGAGGCGGTGTCTCTGGTTTGGGATGAGTTCACCTGTGGTGGTTGCCCGGTAGTTTGGCTACCTGTGAGTAAACATAGTGAGCGGCCTAGTTCGTATTTATAGAGCAATAATAGTCGGTGGGGGAAGAACCGTGGGCATAAAGTGAGCGCGTGGGCGGCTGTCTACTGCCGCACACCGGAACGGGTCCTTCTGATTCAAGTCATGCCAAATTCCTTCGAATATTTTTCTCTCAAAATTCTGGTCAATTTCTTGCACTCCAAACCAGTACTGACTACAGTATTATAGTTGTAGGAATAAGATCTGGATGCCCAAATTTTTTTTTTTGCAGAAAAAAATCTTATTTTGGGCATAACTTTTTTCCTTTTGGAATTTCTAGAATCTGAGAAAAGTTCACTGGGTAAACACGGGTGAAATCAAGGTCCAATTTTTCTCTAGTTTTTTTTTGATATATTAAACGTATTTTTTCGACATCGTATGCAAAAGTTATGGCCGTTCTAATTTTTTTTTGTTTTTTGCAAAAAAGGTCAAAATTCATATTTCAAATTTTCTATACCAACTAGACACTAAAACCTAATTATATCTCAAAAGATTTTATTTAGTGAAGATTTTATCATTTTTTTCCTTTTTTGCAAAACTGAAAAGGTGATCCAGCGGGGTGGGATCTGATAAAAAAAAATTGTGGCGCATGGGACCCCATGTGCCACAGAATGATCCCATGCGCCACAGAAACCTACATTTCTGTGGCTCGTCTGTCACCATGCGCCACAGAATACGCCCAGAAGGTTGAAGTCCAAATATTGGTGGCGGGCCCCATCATATTTCTGTAGCGCATCCGACCCCATGCGCCACAGAATGCTGTCATTTAGTGGCGCATTGGCAAAAGATGCGCCACAGAAAGGGCCGGAATTCTGTGGCGCACCAGCTGTCGTGCGCCACTGAATATATTCTGTGGCGCATGGTAATAAATGTGCGCCACAGAAATGGTATCCACCTATAGCCTATTTCCTAATAGTGCTAACGTGGTTGCCACAAACTCGGCATCAAGACTCTCGGAAAGACTTCTCTCCCACATCAACTTCATCCTTTCCATGGCATACCTATCTGCAGCAACTAGTAAATGCTTGACCATTGCTTCATACTCATTATCATTTAGGTCATCTATTGGAGGCAAAGAATCTGTGTAGATGAAGTTAAGCAGTTCTTTGAACACAGCAGGCTGCATATCTTCAATGGTCACATTCCTTGTAGACTTGTTCCTCATGGTCCTGTAGAACTCTGCCTTGAAGACGGGCGACCGCATTGCGAGGATGATCTTATGAGCTGAGAAAACATCCCAGTGCGAGAGGTGCGACGGCCCAGGGCCCGACTAAAATAGGGGCCCATTTTAAATATACATACAGTATTAATACTCACAGAGTAGAGGAAAAATAAAAAGGCCCAGGCGTGAATTAAGTCCAGTCCAGCCCAGCAAGCAACGTAGCACTCAGCCAGGCCCGTTAGCCAACGCACGCACAGCTGCTCTTTGTTTCCTCTCAAATCCTCTCAATCCAATCGGAGACAGAAGCGTCAGGCGACCACACGGAGATGCACCGCACGGAGAAATATTCGGCTCGCCCAACGCAGGATCGAATCAAATCATCAATCCATTATTCGGAACATCATTTGGAATCAAGATCACCATTCGTAAGGTAAATTCTCAGATCAATCTATTCCTGATTTCTGGGCGAATATTTTTCCACGGTCTTAAACTGAGAAACTGTCAATCTAAAAACTTCAAATCCTCAATATATACGCTATTCGTGTTTCTCACTTGCAGTATCATGTTACTCCAAAAAATATATCTGGCAGCGTAATCATTGATAATTTTGCATAAAAACAATGCACGGAAAGTCTCGTTTCTCATGATTACCGGAGGTTAGCATGCTATTTCTGTATGTTTTTTGTACATTGTAACTTCTGTGATACCTGGTTTGGAACAAAGGCAAGAAAAAATAACAAATGTTTGATTCTAGTAAAAAATAATCAGATTTAATCTCTTCATGTATCGAATCGAATTTTTTCTCTGTTGGGCCCATCGTCGGTGGAGTTCGCACCGGGGCCTTCAAAAACATAGAGCCGGCCCTGTCTGTATGGCCATAGTTTGGCCATGTAAAATACGGCAATGGCCTTAGCTGCGGCTACTTTTTTTTTTAAGAATACATTTTTTAAAGAAATTCTAGAAATATTACGTGTTTTGAACAAATTTCACAAATAATGCAGCCTCGGCCCAGCCGTGGCCGATAGGGGCCTGTCGGCCGTGCCTTGGCCAATAAGTGTCTGTGGGCCTGCAGGCACGCGCCTGTCGGGCACCGATAGCCCAGTCGGCTGCGGCCTGGCCAACCAGTTCTTCTCCTCTTCGCATCATGCGTCTTCCCCCTCGCTCGCTCGCCTTGCTCTGCCCAGCACGCCGCTGCCGAGGCCCTCACTCCCGCCCTCGCATTGCTCTCCCCAGCACGCCGCCGCCGAGGCCCTCGCTCCCGCCCTCGCCTTGCTCAGCCCTCGCCTGCGCGCCCTTGCCGGAACGCCGCTCAGTTGCGCTCGCCGCCGGGCTCTCCGGGGCTCCCCTCGCCTGCGCCCCCATCGTCTTGCTCGGCCCTCGCCTGCGCGCCCGCGCCCCCCCACGGTAGCGCGCCCGCGCCCGCCCTTGGCAGCGCGCCCTGCCCATGCACCAGTCGGCTGGGCCGCAGCCGACAGGCCCTATCGGCCAGGCCGCAACCGAGCAGGTACTCTACCGAGGGCCGACAGGCTTATCGGCCACAGCTGGGCCGACAGGCACCAATCGGCCACGGTGTGGCCGAGGCTGCAATATTTTTGGAATTTGTTCAAAACGCATATTATTTTTGGAAATACTTTAAAAAAATGTATTATTAAAAAAAATTAGCTTAGCTGCGAGCCCTGGTCGAACAGCGCCAGATCATACAGGGCCTTCACCTTGGTTTTCTCCGTCTTGAGAGCGAGGAAAATTGATACCAGTCTTTGCACTCATTGTCGTAGTCGTCGGGTAGACGCGGGAGGCACCAGTCGTAGCCGTCGATAGAGAAGGTGGCTGACTGGATGGGCTTGACGACGCCGAGGCCCCTGTACAGGCTGTAACCTTTTTTTTTTTTTTTGCGAGATTACAGACAGCATTACAGCAAACCCGTTACAGAAAGGACCCCCACGAAAAACAAAATTACACACAAGTCCTTCTTCTGCACTGCGTTGACGCGACGAAGAACAGATCGCACCGATGGCGCGCCGCCGCCGCATCGCCACACTCCTTGGATCGGCCGATGTCCCCAGGCGGACGGGAAGTCGTCGGAACTCGAACCCCGCAGGGCCTCCAACCTGCACCGCCGACAGAAAAGGTGCGTGCCACACTCAGTCTCCGCTGCGCACGTCGACGCCGTCGTCTTTGGGCTCCGAGATGTGGCCATTGCTCGACTGGAACAGCGGGGAGGGAGAAGGGCGACGACCAGGCGATTCGAGAGGCGCGGGAACGGTGGGTGGTGGCGTGGCGATTCGAAAGGTGGGGAAAAGGCGGCGCAGCGAAGGGAGCAGCGGGCGGCGGCCGGCGGCGAGGCGATTCGGGAGGTGGAGGCAAGCGAGGGGAACGGCGGGTGGCGGCGAGGCGAGGGTTTCCCCTTTCAGACTTGGCTTGTGTCTGCCTGTTCGATTCGAACACAAATTGCATTTCGAACTGAGTCAAGGTTTGAACATCTAGCTGTTTCTTCCCGCGTTCTATTTCAGGAAAAGGTTCCGAAGGATCTGAAATCTTCATTAATCGGCGAGGCGAGCTTTTACTGAGATTAGGGCGTGCGTCGAAGCCATCGATCTACCAGCGATGCCCCATCTGTCCGTCGCTAATCTGAAAAGGCAGATATCGTTCACTGGGAGGCCACGGAGGAATATGAGAGGATGATTGCTGCGGCCGCCAGCAGCCCACAATGTCGACGGCGTGGCACCGCCAACACCCAGCCATGTCCCTTCGTCCACACAGTGGCACAGGCGACGAAGGGGGAATCATTATCAAGTTCAGAGTAGAAGCCACCAGGTGATGGTTCATAGGTTATTGGAAAGATGTACTCCGTTGATCTGTTCTTGGCACCGAAGCAGAGCTTCATCAGGTGCCAGTAGCAGTTTTTGATGGGCCAATACAGAACAATCTTGATGGCGTCTCCTCCGCCAGCCAAGGCTTGCGGATGATGCGGTCGACCACGCAACTTCTCCGTGGCGTTTCCAGCGTGGAGCGTCCATGCGGACCGATGCCTGTGCGTGTCCAACCAGGAGAAAGGTGCTGGCATAGCTTTGCCATTGTGGCCGTGTGACACGACCATGGTTTTCAAATTCAGTAAGATTTCATCGAAATTCACTGAATTTCAGTGATTTCAGTAGACACCAAAATAATTACCTTTCGGCCAAAATATTTCAGTTCTTTCAGTAATACACATGAATTCAAAAAGTATTTAATATATTTAAATATTTTTGAATATTTAAATGAATTTCAAAAGAAAAATTCGGTCATTTGGCCGAAACGAAAGCCGAAATCACTGAATTTCAGTGATTTCAGTAGTGGCCGAAATTTTGCTGAAACTGAAATTTAAAACCATGGACACGACTGCATCATACAGTCATGAGCTAGACTTAACCTAACAATTAGTATTTCCTTTTGCTCTTCTTGGCGATGCTTCTTTGTGATTTGTTTTTGCGAAAAGGATCCTGATATTAAAAGAAACACCAAACAGTATAAAACATCTCAACAAAAACCAAAATTATAACAGATTTACACACGTTGATTGAATGACATCCTTTAAATCGGTAATTCGGTATATACATCAATTTATTTGTGTTCCTGGCTCAGCGTCGTGACTATTGAGACATCATGCTTCATGCCGCGGTTTGTTTTCCACTTTTAACCGTTGTCATGGATTTATATTGGGTCTTCTAACTTTAACCGCTCGAATTGTGTCTTTTCATTCAACTGAATTTGTTTGTATCATGGGTTTGTGGCACATGGATGTTGTCGTCTGAGCTATCCATCTTCGAGATGCTTCTTCGCTATATCCTCATGGATTCACTATCACCGTGCCGTAGCAACGCACGGGCACTCACCTAGTATACAAAAGATTCCTTACAGAAATTAGATATTATAACGTGTTCCTTAGCTTTTGCATTGAACACCCTAAAGAGATAGTAGAAATGCGATCAAGTCCAAGCTTCTCGCCAAAGACGAACAGCCTCTAGGCATGACCACTTGGGGTAGCACGAGTGGTGGATGCCCTGACGAGGTTGGAGAAGATCCTCCGAAGGAGAAAGAAAGAACTTGAGCAGGTCGAGTTCGAGCGCGGCGGCCGAGCCTCCTGGCCAAAGATAGCGGCGACAAATATCGTAGTCGCTGAGGAACCGCCGCAGCAAACGCGACTCTACAATCCCAATACCATCGCCTCACTCCAACATTAGTGAAGCTTTCATCCTCCTCTCCCTCGCCAGCAAGGCCGGCCAAGAGGAAGAACACCGCACCAAAACCGCATAGGAGGAGATGGTGGCGCTTGATAGCGCACGTCGTTATACATCAACTATTTTTTGGGGGGTGATTTACGTGACCAATTAATATCCTAAAGACAATGACTTGTGATTTACTGGCGGGGAAACACCATAGACAGGTGAAAAAACAGTGGCAACAATAGAGATGGAGCGTTTTATTCGCCTTTCGTGGCAATGTTCAAAGTCTATTCCATGTAAGAGGTTATCATATAGGCGTAGTATCCTTCCTACGAGATTTCCGTGGCAATCGATTTACGAACTGGAAAATCAGTTTCGGAGGAACCGGAAAATTGTTTTCTGGGGCGAGATTATCCGGGATTAACTAGAGATACTCTTATGCGATTTGGGCCTACACGAGAGATTTGGGGAAATATTTCCGGTCCAGTGCAAAGCTTCCAAGTACTTTTCGGCCCATCCGCGAGTGTATTATTTGATTTTGCCCAAACTTTGCTAAATGAATTTTTCGGCCGAGATCAAATGATTTGATAGCGTGAATTTTCAGCCACCATCAAAACATATCAGGTCTTTGAACTCTGCTATTTTTGGTGATTATCAGGAGAGCGCACTCCCTCAATAGTATTTTTTTTTTGTCAAATTATCCCATGTGGCAAAAACTAAAGCCACATCTTCAGAAAACTTGTAAATGTCGACGCCAAGACTCCTCAGCTTGATGGATTTGCCTAGGGGAGAACACACATATTGTGGAAGAAAAACACGCATAGACACTTTTGGCACCGCACACACTTGTGCCCTTTTACTCTTTTGTTCAACTTACCAAACTCGGATGATTACATTGGCTTAAATAGCCACACACAGCTGACACAGCCACTCACCCACTAACTACATGCTCCACTAATGACTCCACTAACTAGCCACATGTTTAGCACTTGCAGACCGGTTCTCACGGCTCACGCAACGGCCACACAGCTCGGCCATCTTGATCCATGCATGTAGCCTGCCACTAACTAAACACATGACTACTAATCTCCTTGACTAATTCTTGCCAACACGTGTATGCAAGTACTCGACTAATGGCTGGCAATCTAGCCGCTGCACTGCACTCCCTCTATCGCTGCGTGCTGTGCTCTCTTGCCAATGCCCCTCTGCTATGTTTACATGCGTACAGCTAGCTCTAACATCATGCAATCAGAAATAAACATGATCTAACAAATACTCTTAGCACTAATAACAAGATTGGTTCCAACACAGCTCGCTCTTGATTTGCACGCATCTTACCCGCACCACGACGATTAAAACACATGTGTAAACGTCATAATGCATCATGAAGGATCAAAATTTCATGAAAAAACAATTTATTTAAAAGTTGCATAGAAAAGACAGAACATGATGATCTATTTAACCACAAATATTGCTACCACTGGTTATTCTAGACCAGCGTATTTTTTGCAGGTTATGTTTACTCTTTCTAAACCACTATACTAAAATTATCAAATATTCTTACAGTCGTTAACGAGATAATCTGACACGCAGATGAGCACGTCGCTACTCAATCTCTCTCAGAAAGAAAAAAACTGAGCCTAGGCATGTTGCCGAGCTCCCAATCTTAATCACCTTTAGACTATGAAAACAATTCACGATTCCTATCGCCTCCTTCTTCAGATCAGCCAACATTAACCTGTCAATTAATAGCAAGACTGGTGCAGAACATATCATTGTACTTTCTGATTTTTCTTTTGTACAAACTCAATGCAGCTCCGGAGGCGTGTGTTCGTCCAAGAAGCAACGCCCAAGTAGGCGGAAAAAAAAAGAAAGAGAGGCAGCGGCCTAGGGTTTCACCCCCAGCAGCCGTCGCCGCCAGCGCCATCAGTATCTTCATCGTCGCTCTCGTCTAAGAATTGACGGGTCCTCGCCTCCTCTAGTTGCCGCTCTGGCACTAGGAGGGGTGGGGACCTCGGACCTGCGCAGGGCGCTATACAAAGGTCCTTAATGTTAGAGATTGGTTTTGGTTGTTATCTTCTTCGTCAATAGAGATGACATCATCTGTAATAAGTGATCTTCCGCGCTTCGTTCGACGGCGAGATCTCCTTCGTGACGTCAATGGTGGCTTTGAAAGATTAAGTTTGTCTAGGTATGGTTCTTCAGATCTTGCTTCGCCAGATCAATCTTGGAGTGTTTCTCATGGTTGCCGGGAGGAGGATTGTCCTCGCAATATCTATCCTGGCTACTACATCTTCGGCAATTGTGATTCGTTCTCTCGGCTCCTAACGACGTCGATAAAGTGGTTCGGTTATTTGTCCCTGAAATATCAGTGGTGGTGCTCTTGCCGATGTTGCTTGATTAATTTAATGGCTGCGTGCGTGCACAAAGACTTGGCATTGCGGCTTAAAATTAAAAGGGGAGAATCTTCGTTGGTATTTACAGGTCTGTGGTTTGGTGTATTCAGCGTTGTTCTACGGCTGCCTTCAGAAAAGTATAAGATTGTGTCATGGAAGAAGAAAGGGTTTGAATATCTCATAGATTTGCTTGTCTTTTTTAGTTTTATTTTTATAATCGATATAATCGTGTACTCTTTACTAGTTTAATATATATGGTAAAATTCAAAGAAAAAAAACTCAATGCAGCTCCGGAGCCAAAATTCGCACCAGTCCCCTCTTAACTTGATTTGTATAAACAAGATTTTTCTTTTCACCAGCTTTAAAGTACATTCAAAGTCTCATTCAGCATGACAAGAACGTGATACGGTTAGAGGTATTTGAATTAATTTGAGCGATTTATCATTATGTGAGAGGCACGTTAGTAGAAAACCGGTCCAAACGAGAAGACAGCAGCTGCATTTACTGAAGAAGAAAAAAACAAGTGACACACAACGAAACAAAGAATGCAACCCTAAAACCGAAAAGTTTAGCACATTTTTCATCGTACAAGGTCGAAGATGGGCTGCAGATTAGAGCACAATAGGGCAACAAATGAGTAAAGTACTAGCTAATAAGCAGCTTATCAACTCAAAAATATCTTGATTTCTCCGAACACAATTTGGTTTATAATTGCAGAACTACGCATGGTAAAGCAACCGTGAGGTTGGCTGGACAAAACTGGTTTTGGGATTTGTGCAGGTTTTGTTCCAAAATCTCAAATGCTTTCAAAGTCGGCTGGAAACTGAGGTTTCAAAGTTCTACCAGCACCCAAATAAAGAAACAGAACATTTGGTAACAAAAATGCAAACTAAATAGTATTTAGATTGAAATAACGATGTAGACAATTAGGATATTTAGACTTTGATAGAAAATTTACACCCTACGGTAACGCAGTCAATAAAAATTAAGAGATTATTTGGAGTATAATGTAGGGTTAGCACCTAGATAATATAAACATTTGGCGCCAATCAATTGTTTTGCTGAATAACTTACTATAATAGTGCTATTGCTAAAATTTCATCACATTTCACAATAGATGTGTTCATGTTAGCTATATTACTCAGTGCTAGTCAATTGAGCAAAATATTTAGACAATGCTACGGATCTAGCATAGGTTCATATATAGGGAGGCTGATTACCATGGAGCAAAATATGTACTGACCTCCAAATAAATAATCAGGACATCTGATAACAAAAATGTAAACTCAATATTCAGATTGAAAAAAATCACGCGAACAATTAAGATTGGTATCGTGATCGTGACACACATTTGGAGGGTAAAGGTATAGTTAGCACTTCCATAATATAAAAATACGGTACAGAACAATTATTTGCTAAATAACTTGCTACAGTAGTGCTATTTGCTAATGTTTTCATCACAGTTCACACTAGATATGGTCATATGGTTACTCCGTGCTTTGAGAAATGAAATGAGCAGATAAAGGTAGAAAAGAAACAGTAAATGTACAGCTAGTCAACAGACCAAAATATATTAGAGCATGTTACTAATCAAGCATAGGTTAATATATAGGGTGGCCCATTATCCGAAGATATACATTTGGCAAAACCTACCCTACTCCAAAAGATCTCTCGTAACTTAGGATACAGAAAAACTAATCTCATGTTGCTAAGGTCTCAACTGAAGTAACTAGGCTGAAGTTAGTCCAACAGAAGCATACTAAATTTTGCGAGCCTTAGCTGCTTTCTCCAATATATCAGCAATGATAGTAGGGCATGCTCGTTTCAGATGCTCATACCCTTTACTTGCCACCACATCATTCAATCTATTCGAAGAGTTGATAAGCTCAATGCAAGCATCTTTAAGCTGGCTGCAATGATGCTGGTTAGCTAGAGCTAGAGTGGTCGCCACAGTCTCGGCATAAAGAATTTCGGAAAGCTTGCTCTCGCACATCAACTTCATCCTTTCCATGGCATACCAATCAGTAGCAACAAGTAGATGCTTAACCATTTCTTCATAGTCATCGTCATTGAGGTCATTCATTGAGGGCAACGCATCAGTGTAAATGAAGTGAAGCAGCGCTCTGAAAACAGCGGGCTGCATATCTTCAATGGTTACAGTAGTGCATCTATGCTCACTACTCATTGGCCCGTAGAACTCCGCCCTGAAAACTGGTGAACGCATTGCGAGGATGGCCTTATGAGCTGGGAAAATCTCCCCTTTGACGTTGAACGACACATCAGCTCCCTCTGCAGCGTCCAGGAAGCTACCAAGATTATCCAACAGGTACGATGGCGGCACTTGGACGGCACCGCACATCTTGGCCTCTGTTTTGAACTTGATCACTGTGAGACTGCACTGGACGAGAAGAATGTCATCCATGATATACTCTTCCTGACGAAATCGGTATGGCCCCATACGCACATTTCACCGTCACGGGTGTCAAACTCCCTGGGCTCTGTCCCGCTAGGGTTAGGCTGCGTAGAAACGGGCTGCGGCGGCCTGGTGGTGCAGTCGATTAGTCTCAGATCGTAGAGCGCCCTCACCTCGGCCTCCTCGGTCTTGAGCTCAAGGTAGACTGAAACCCAGTCTTGGTACTCCTCGTTGTCGCCGTCGGGGTAGAGACAGACACACCAGTCATGGCCGCCGACGGCGAAGGTGGCGGAGTTGATGCAGTTGCCGACGCCGAAGCCCCTGTAGAGGCTGTAGCCGTCGATCTTGAACAAGTGCGTGCCGTGCGCGGTCTCTGGGGTGAGACGCCGTCGTGGTTCGTGGGCGCTGGGACCCGACCATAGCCGTGGTTCGTGGTTAACATTTCTATAAAAAAAAATTGCGAGTGTAATTCCCTCAAAAAAAAATTTTGCTAGCGTATTATTTGGTTTTAGCCCAAACTTTGCCAAATGTATTTTTCAGCTAAAATCAAACGTTTTATAGGGTGAATTTTCGGCCACCATCCAAACACATCAAATTTCTGCTATATTTTAGGCCACTATCACTCTCCCTCAATGTGGTATTTCTTGCCAAATCTATCCCTTTATAGCAAACTAATGCCATCTTCAAATCTAGCCTCTCAGTTAGGCACCATTTCAAATGGCCCTGACCTTGTACATGTCGGCGCCAAGCCTCCTTGGCTCACTCCCGACTCGCGTGCATGTCGCCCGCCCGCACAACCACTCCAGCGCTGATGTCTGCTACTCTTCCACGCGGTGCCTACTACTCAGTCGCGCTGAACCGGTGAACCCAGAAAAGTCCTAATGGAGCTGGCCCATTCGGCGAGATTTGATGAAGAAAACAAGCACAATGAACACTGAGGGAATAGAGGTTTATCTAGAATGCTGAACGACCCGATTCTAAAATTCAGATGCTCAAATCGTTGTGGTGTCCTAGGTGGTTGAGTTTTATTGTTTCTTTAATTCCACAACTCCATTCATTCCTCCATGCAACCAAGAAGCCATCTACAACAAGACATCGCAAGAGAAGAAGAGAAGGGTAGTCACCGGCTCCGGCGCGAAGCGAGGGCCAACACTCCTAGTATGTTAGTTAATTTGTTTCAGAAACACAATTAATGTTTATAGGATTAGGTAATTCCAGCATATTGGTTGGAATCCTGCATGGCTATGTTTAGATCACGTCCTCCTTCCCTTGTACGAGTGCATAATGAGATGATGCCAGTACGTCGTGGTGTGATATATGCTGCAATGTGATATATGCTGCCAGTCCTTGTTCCCCATAGGGTTCACGAGGTACCGTGGTGACAATAGATACCAAAATCCTCAACTATGAAATTGGTGAAATCACAAAGACCGCTGGACTTGACACAAGGAGAAAAAAACAACGAATACACAGCTCTTGAGGCACAAATCTATATGCAGCAATGTGGACATGATTGCCTCCATGCGCACAACGGGTTGTAACTTTTTATTTTCCCAATTTTTTTTGATTCCGTTACTCATGATTAATTCTATTAGAAATGGAATGACAGGCATGGGATTGGATAATATTGAAACAACAAGTTCTTGTTGGTTTAAACAACACGAGTAGTCTCATATGTACATAGACAAACTATATGTCCAGATTTTAATGCGAGAAAACTATATGTCTAGAAATTATAATTTCTCCCAAACAAATAATGCGCACAATGGTGGTGCAAAATATAAAAATAACGTGACTGTAGTTTCCTACTCCTTCTATTGGAGGCCATGAAATATTCTTTTCCTGTCAGCAGTCAACCGCTCGATCTCGTCCCTTGCCCCAGCTCCATTACCCGATCTCCTGAGTTTTATTATTTCTTTATCTAATTTTTTCAACTGTCAAAAAAAAGTTGTGTCACCAAGAGAACAATATATATCTATAGTCTACATAATAACAATATTTTCAACTTAGAGGCATCGATCATAAAACCATAAGTTCTCACTTCAAAGTGAATTTCTCAAAGCTATTAATTTATAGATTTTTCTGTAGAGAGTAATGGTGCACACAGAGACCCGACGAGCGTACTAACCTTTCGATGTGGCCACCGTTGTACGCCGACCCTACGGCAGATTCCTTTGAGAACTGTGGTGCAGATTTCTAGCTTCTTGGCGGCCTCGGTGATGCGGAGGTGAAAGTATGGTGCGATGTCGCTGAACTGCATCATCCTGGTTCGCACCCTCTAGAAAATATGTACCCAGACATTGTCAATATAATGGCCTTACAAGTGGAGTGGTATACGTGATATCACTTGTAGGTGTAGTAGATTTAAATTCAATACGAGGTGTGTTTTGTGCGACAAGCTATTTGTAACACGTTTACATGCAAATTTCTTCTATAAAGCTAGGGGGCTAGGTTAGTTTGGCTAGTGCGCACCAGGTTTTTACTGCCAAATTCTTCTCTCGAACTATATATATACATGCAAGTGGATTTGGCAATTGTTATTTATGGATTTTGATCATTTTCATCACATCGTATCTTGCATTATATGCAAAGATCCAAAAATTAGTAACTTGCTCCCGGGCGAATAGCTCAGGTAATACATCTTTTCACGCTATTCACTAGAGAACGACATCGTTCGATGAAATAGCTCACATGCGACGTCTCGTTGAGTTCAAATATCTTCCCTAACTCATTGCTCTTAATCGCAGTCAGTTAGGATTAAAGGCAGGCGGGTGGGACCCACAATTGCCCACGTCCGCAACGACGACCGTTTAATCTCTTCCCCTGTGCGCGCTTTCTCTGCTTCTTCTTCTTCTTATCCGGCGACATCGACGCAGCGCGGCAACGCCGGCGCGGCAAAACATAAATAAATGAAGATAAAATAAACCCGCGGGGCGCATACAGTAGATAAACTTTATATTACACATAAGCTCGACATTACAGAAGCTCGTGGCTCATAGATTCAAAAGGGGCGTCACGCGGAGATGAACTGAAAATTACAGGCAGGGACGTTCGCTGCTGCTCCTACCCCTAGCTACGACCCAAAATTGGGCTCACACCGGAGCCCCGGGGGTGCGGCGGCGGCGACGAGGCGGCGGCGCCGCTCAGTCCTAGTCCACGTCGGAGTCGAATAGCCCGGGGGAGCCGGGCCTGTCGGAGTCCGAGCTAATGTCGATGACTTCGTGGAGGGAATTGTAAATCCCGACCTCGAGACGGCGTTCGTCGAGCTCAATCTCCATCTGACGGCGCTTCTCATCCTCTGTGCTGCGCTGGAACACCTCCAAGGTGACCCAGGGCAGGACCTCGTCGGAGACGAAGTCCCTGGGCAGGAGGGGGCGGCCGCTGCACGGTGGGCGCTCCTGCTCCTCCTCCTCCTCCCTCTTCGGCGATGGCAGCGGTGCCCGAGCAATGGAGGAGCTGCCCGCACCGGAGGAGCTTCCAGCCATCGCCATGCGGCGGTCGTACGCAGGCAGCTCGCGGCGCTCGTACGCAGGCGGAGGCCGCATTCCGCGGTTCGTCCACGCACGCGCGCCTCGCTTACGAGCGCCGTCGGAAGCGGCCACGGCCTACCTAGCGGGGTCAGCCGGAACCCGCCTCTTCCCCTTCCGCTCCTCGTCGGAGCCGTTGCCACCGCCGGAATGGCCACCGCGGCCGGCGATTGCACCTCCCCTCCTAAACATCGGCGGGCGGCGGGGCTGGATCTACTGGCGTAGCTCGATTTGATCACCGGCGGCGAGCTAATGCGAGCGGCGGCGAGGGTGGGGAATGGGGGAAATAGCTAGGGCACGACAGGGTTAGTGGATAAGAAGAGAAATAGCTAGGGCACGACATGGCGAGTGTGGGAATTTTGGGCCATCGAGTTGGGCCGTAGCCTATGCGCTTTTGAAATTAATAAAACACTGCAGCTAAAAAAATTGTTGGGCCGTGGAGTTTGTTGGGCCGTGGCCTATGCGCGTTTGAAACACTGCAGCTAAAAAAATTCCTTCTAGAAGGCATGATCGGGCCAGCCAATCAGAGCGCAAACTGGGAGTGGCGCGGATCGGGGTGGTTTCCTTCTAGAAGGCATGATCGGACGGCCAGGGTTAAATCACAGAAGCTTCATATGATTTTGTGTGGGTTGACCAACTAATTCAGAAAAAAAAAAAAAAATCACAGAACCTTCATTTTGGTGGGACTTAGAATGATCCAGGCTTATTTTTTCATTTTCATGTTTAAAACTTTTTAAATGTTGCTTTGACTTCAGTTTGGCTGAATTTGAAATAATCATAAAATATTCAAAAAACATCAAAAAATGAAATTCCAGTGCACATGGTTTTTATATATATAGTAGATGTGTAGGATAGTTATTTGGCTGATTTAGAGAAGGTCAAAAAAATCTTGCTTAGAAATGGAGCCGTTTACACTATCTTTAGACCTCATTTGAACTCTCATGTGTGAAGAGAGGTGGTTTGAGATTTGTAACATGAAATTGTCCAAAACCTCACCAAACCTTCATTTTGGTGTGACTAAGAATGATCCAGTCCTAGTTTTCCATTTTGGTGTCTAAAACTTGTTTAAATGCTGATTTGGCTTGAGTTTGGCCGAATTTGAAATATTCATGAAATATTCAAAAAACAACAAAAAAATGCAAATCCAGTGCACATGGTCTTATTTTTTCATGTACTAACATCTCCAACTGATAAACAAGGTCTAGACACATATTAAACAAGAAATGATTCAATATGGTGTGAAATCACACATCTCAAACTATGAACTCTATGTGTGAAGAGAGGTGGTTTGAGATTTGCAACATGAAATTGTCCAAAACCTCACCAAACCTTCATTTTGGTGTGACTAAGAATGATCCAGGCTTAGTTTTCCATTTTGGTGTCTAAAACTTGTTTAAATGCTGATTTGACTTGAGTTTGGCCGAATTTGAAATATTCATGAAATATTCAAAAAACATAAAAAAATGCAAATCCAGTGCACATGGTCTTATTTTGTCATGTACTAACATCTCCAACTGATAAACAAGGTCTAGACACATATTAAACAAGAAATGCTTCAATATGGTGTGAAATCACACATCTCAAACTATGAACTCTATGTGTGAAGAGAGTGGTTTGAGATTTGCAACATGAAATTGTCCAAAACCTCACCAAACCTTCATTTTGGTGTGACTAAGAATGATCCAGGCTTAGTTTTCCATTTTGGTGTCTAAAACTTGTTTAAATGCTGATTTGGCTTGAGTTTGGCCGAATTTGAAATATTCATGAAATATTCAAAAAACATCAAAAAAAATGCAAATCCAGTGCACATGGTCTTATTTTGTCATGTACTAACATCTCCAACTGATAAATAAGGTCTAGACACATATTAAACAATAAATGATTCAATATGGTGTGAAATCACACATCTCAAACTATGAACTTTATAGTTTGAGTTGTGAGATTTCATACCATGTGAAGCATTTCTTGTTTAATATGTATCTAGACCTTGTTTATCAGTTGGAGCTGTTAGTACATGATAAACTAAGACCATGTGCACTGGATTTGCATTTTTTGATGTTTTTTGAATATTTTTTGAATATTTCAAAAATTGGTCAACTAAAGTCAAACCAACTTTTAAACAAGTTTTGAGTTAAAAATTGGTCTAGGACACTATATTAGTGCAATATATGTTAACCCTAGAGTTTGAGATCATTTGGAGAAGGTCAAAAAAATGACAGGATTAGAAATGGGGCTTTTTGGGCTACCTTTGGGGCTCATTTGTAGCTCATTTTGGAGAACCGATGTAAAAAATGACAGGATTAGAAATGGGGATGACCAAGTTAGATCAACCTACTACATAATAGTATGAAATCATTGCAACATCCAAGTCTAGCACAAATAACATGTACATTTGAATTTTGGTTCAAAGTTGAATTCAAATATTCAAAGTTGAATCAAAATATAAAAAATATTCAAAAATTCAAAAGAATTTGTCCAAGTGCATTATTTTAATGGATGGGACAACTCACTATTATAGAAATTCTATAATAATGAGATGCCCGACCCACAAAGCTACTGGACTAGGACATATAATATGCAACACCTAAATTGCGAGCAAGGGGACTCGAACTTAGGTGGGCAAAGGGAGCATCAACCCTTTGCCACTAGGCTATGCCTCTGTTTGCGAAAAATCTACCACCTTTTGGAGGTAATAGTTATAAATGTTTACATTTTGGTAACACTAGCAACACTAGTAATATTTAAATTTTGGTAAGTTAAATAAAAAATTAAAACATTTTGTCTATAGATGACATAAGCCTCTACCTAGTTGACAATGTTTCAACTCTTTCAACTCGTTTTCAATCCGACGGCGTGCGAATGCCACAATCGGGCGTGCCCAGAGCGCGCTCCCAAAGGTGTTCGACAGTGTGCATGCCACAATCTAACGGCGTGCGAATGCCACAAAGAACACTAAAACAAGGAAGACAATAATTTACATTTTTTTACAAGGTTTCACTACAAAAACTAGGTTTCACCTACCGAAACGTGCCACGGCACGTCCAGAGCACGTCCAGGGCACGTCCACAGCACGCCTCCAGGTGTTCGACGTAGTGCTCACATTGCCATTTCGCAAAAGAACTACCACCACACGCTCCCAGCGCTGGGCAAACACTGCCTGAAATGGTTTCAGCCACCTAACAAAATTCACTAGACTAGTTATCTACAGAATGCAGCACGATCTTCCCTCCGCCATGGCTCTGCAGCACAATCTTCCCTCCGCCATGGCTCTGCAGCACAATCTTCTAGCTCGATTTCATCTCGCAGAGGATTTCGGAGCAGACCAATCTGTCCGCCGCCATCCCGGCAACTAGGCTGAAAGCCTCTAGGCTCAACGCAGCATCGAAGTCCAGGCTCGGGGTTGAGCTTGTTGAACTGCTGCTCGATGAGCTCCCGCCCGAGCTGCTCTCGTCGCCCGCAGCACCGCCCGAGCTGCTGTCGTCGAACGCAGCAATTTTGTGCATCGAGGCAAACCTCTGCCTCGTCATCGGCGGCGAATCACCGCCGAGCGGAAAACCCTTGGAGCCGTAGTAGCCGTTACGCTTCCACGCCTGCTTCAGTACCTGCTGGACTGAAATCCGGTAGGGTCGCTTGCCGTCGAGATAGATGGAGCCCCTCGCCGCTGCATGAGACACAAATCGGGCCGCCGGTCGCCTGTGCGACCGTGTACCCGCACCACCCCATCCTCCATCCTCTCGTCGCTCCCTCGACGCACCCCAAGCCTTGCGTCGCCGCCAGCTTGCTCAACTCCGGGTGCCGCCGCTGGACTCGCGCGGCCGCTCTTCCCTCCGCCGCAGGACTCGCCGCCAGCTTGCTCGACTCCATTGCCGGCGCTCCAGTCGCCCGCCCCCTCACCGCAGCTTTACTCGCCCGCTTCATTGCCGCAGCTCGAATCGCCCGCCTCTTTGCCACAGCTCGAGTTGCCCGCTCCATTGCCACCGACTCGCCGTCGCCAGGAAAATTTGCCCCAGCCCGGAGAAACCGAGACGACGGGACAGAGTGAGGAGTGAGCTCCGCGGGACGCCAGCGCGTGGCAGAGACGGTTCCCCCATGAACAGAGGCCGGTTTCGCTGACGCATGGGTCCCACTCAAGAAAAACTACTCCATGTACCGGTCAAACCTGGGTTACAGCGTGGGGAACATGACTTGACGGCCATGTCGCCGCAGAGCAATTACTGCTCGAAAAGATGCCGCATGTGAGATATTATTCAGAAATATGTCGCTGCAGAGCCAATTCCTCAGAAAGATGTAGTACCTGTGCTATTCGCCCTTGCTCCCTGTGTTGATTCCTACCGAACTTGTTTATTTTATGTTCTTTGTTCCTGTATGTTTGTAACTAAACCATGTTTGCCGTTATTGGTTTTATTAATTTAAAAGCCGGTCTCAATCTCGACATACATACCTGCAATGTAAATGCGCTCCTGCCTGTAACCTGCTGCAAGGGTTGCAGCACTTGCACGTTCGTGGTATGATTTAATTGAGATGGCCCTACACACCAGACAGCAGGTAAAGCCGTGAAGGTTGATTCTTGGAACTGAATCATAAATCATGCATATTTACACAGAAGCGAACCTGTACCTGCAGGTTCTGGCTCTTTGTCTCTCCGGATTGCAGGCTTGACGACGGTGAGCTGTCGTCGATTGGCACCATTTCTTGCCGCCGCTCCTTCACTGTCGTGGGGCTCGTTGCCCTGGGTGCCCGGGTTCATGGTCGTGCAGGGAACGTCGTGGAACATGGAGAGCGAGTCGCGCACCACGGCGTGGTTGCCGGCTGCTCGCTGCAGCGCGTAGTTCGTCAGGCAACGCCTCACCCACTCGTAGTCCCGGCCTCTGAAACTGGGTGATTACTCAGACAGCCAGACGCGAACAACAAGTTAGTTTAGGAATTTAGTTCTGTACGTAAATATGAGTTGCACTTGAATTCGATCGTGATTACTCGATGCAGGACTGGTGCGCTAGTGCCGTGACCAAGCCCTCGGAGTTGAGTCGATACACCTCTGATATTGCATGGTTGAACAAACCGGTGGCCACACCATGGATGCAAAGTTTCATCAACTGCAGCCCTAAAATTCATATGCACACATGTTATTGGGAATTATGGGTGGTACTCATCTTAAGCCCTCACTACATGATACTCATCAGTTATCAAATTATATAGGCATGCATGTATCTCTCTACCGTTGGAATGCACGACTTCTCTTAGCACTTGACAGCCGCTACAATCCAAAACATCCGCCGGGCGCCCGGCCGTAGTGTACGACGTCGATGGGTCACCGTGGACTACTGGCAAGCCCTCAGGCTGAGTGACGCCCGGTGCGCCGTCGCCGGTGCAGTAGTTTCCGACCATCCCTGGCCAATAAAAAAGACCTTCGGAAAAACTGTGGCTGCAGGCAGGCCGGTCCTCGGCGTTGTCGACGTCGGACATGTCGAGCAAGGGCAGGACGTCGTCGTCGAAGTCGTAGGATAGCGGCAAGGGGTCCGCATGCCCATCGGCGCCGTCGCCGGTCGACATCACACTATGATGGACTTCGGTACGAGGGGGCGGCTAGAAGATGCAATTCGATGGAGTTCGCTTGCCGTTGCAGAAGTGCGTCTCCGGCTGGGCGGCCGCCGGGGGATATTAGATATGTGAAGAGAGCGGGTGTATGATGGCGGGTGAATGCGCCCGCCCAGCAGTTTGGGAGATGGGTGGTTGGCGTGCACGCAGAACGGTTACTCTTGTCGTTCCTCTTCGTGTTTTTTATTTGGAAATGGAGGGTGATGCTCGTCCTCAATTTTATCTATACACTCCCTCAGTTGTAAACTACTCGTGGATCGCCGCGTTCGGTCTCATATACAACCGACGATAGCTAAACAAATAATTTTTTGAAACATATATAAAAACAATAGTAATAATGGAGAAAATATTATCATTTGGCTCACTTTTTTGCAACACGATCACTCAGACATCCTCACATAATAATTATAGAGAAGTAAAGAAGGGAACACAATTATGTCAGTCGTAGCAAGTTTAGTAGTAAACCACTCAACAGAGAGAACATGACCCCGCGTAAAAAATGTTAAATTCTGCAGATACTCAGTTAGACGATCAGGATACGGCCATGATAAGAAATGTCATGAAATTTAAATTGTGTACATGGTTCTATGAATATTTTAACAAAACAATTAAACAAAGTTCCGATAATCTTTAGACGATGTACGATATGATGAACATTACATACTTGAGAGATAGATTAGCCAAGATTTGATTAGCCATGAGGGTCCTACAGTCAAGGTCATTCATTTAAATATAATAAATCAAGTAGACTTTTCTGACATAACTTATCCTAAAATCAGTAATAGTTGGCATAATTATGTCCTGACATAGTTAAATCAATTGCATTGAGTAAAATCGGGGACGGAGGTGCCCTGTAGTCCTAAGGTCTTGACAGAGCCAGAGGTGTGCGCCGAGAGATGGGAAAAATTTGCATCGGAATGACTATTTTTGGTAGAATGCGGCTCAAGAAAGCGGAGGGCGAGAAACGGTGACGCGTGACACAGGCTATGCGACGCTATGATGGGTGGTGGCGGCAGAGAAAAGATAAGCGTTGTCAGAAAGTGCCAATAGCTTCAAACTCACTGTATCACTTTTTTTTAAATCGAAACGACATGTCTAGATTTGTCTTCTATTTTCCTTTTTGAATAAAGCATACAACTACATGTTCCTAATGTATGTATTCTAATACTTCAAAAAAAAATTGTACTTTTGGCTACACAAAAAGAGAAATTTTGAGGAAAAAATGGAGCTATTTTTTTCTTTTTAACAGATATAATTTTCTTTTTTGTGTAGCTAGAAATACCATTTTTTTTCACCAAAAGTTTGGCAGATACGTACAAAACATGTGTATATATCCAACATATCTTTTTAAACTCAATTTTATTATTTGAGAGTTGTGAACTACAAAATGAAAGATGGGTAGGGTCCACCATGGGTATTTCAAACTTAATTTTAATAACTAAAGAATTATGACTATAAAGTGAGTGGTAAGTGGGGTCCACTGTGAGGTGTCACTGCTCTATTGGAGGACCTGGAGTAAGGAGAATGCAAAGATTTTAGAGAGCTTAGTATTTGTAAGGGGATATAAGTCGTGATTTGTTAAGACAATAATTTAAACAAACCCAAATACGAAAATCCATTGTGTGGCCTGAAAACCAAAATCATCGTTCATATGCAAAACTACTACCGTAATTTCTTTGTTTGCCGAGTGTCTTTTCAAGTTTACCGAGTGAAATTTATCCGGCACTCGGCAAATTTGAGATATATTCCTTGTGCAGGCTAAAGCCACTCGCTAACAAGGAGCACTCGGTAAACAGGGTTATATGCTAGTGTTTTATGTACGCGACACTTGGCAAATAGGGTTATATGGTGAGTGCGGCACTTAGCAAAACGTTTGCGCCACATGGCACCTGCCGCCGCACATGATGGAAATATGACAACACGAAGAGCTATGCCAAGTGCCACGTGATGCACTCAACAAACATAACGGACCACTATGTGTCAGGTGAATTCTCGCGTGTGCACTCCGCAAACATATTTATTAATTTTCCTTTTCTGTTATTCAAAATTTGGTGGCAAAAAGGAGCAGGAAAAGTTTTTGCTGGGAAATTTGGCGGACGGCAATCGGTGGAGGTGAGGAACTGGCCTCTGCCGATATACTCAAATTTCCCATTCCAGTTACCCTCTCTCGCTAAGTTTCTTGCTCGCTTAGCATGGATAGTCCAATTGCGTTCCCGGAAGAGATGTCTAGGCGCATCGAGACTGATCTTTCTCTCGAACGAGGCCAATGCATACTGATCCGCACTCCGAGCAATGTCAGATTAGAGGCGAAGTGGTGTGGGGCTCACTGGTATATATGGTCACGGTGGAAGGTATGGCTGTGGAAATTGTAGAACCCTAATATTTGTTATTATATTGGCTTGACCCTCATGGGGTATATATAGGAGTACATGACTTGGTGGCCAAGATGCCTAATAACTTGAGATACAAGAAGATCCTAGTCTATCTATCATATACGTATCCTAACATTCCTCCTCAGTCGTAGCGAGAGTGAAACGGACGATTGCGACTGGCTTTAAAGTTTTGCGCTTCCGTCGTCGTCTCCTCTCCGTCATCATCAACTGCGTCTCTGATGGTCTCCCCTCTCTTCCCTTCCGCAGTCATAGCAGGAGTGGCGTGGACGCAAATGACGACGCGGACGCTGTTGACTGGAGTTGTTGCCGATAAGTTGTTGTAGACGTTGCCCTTGATGTCGATGTCGAGGTAGCCGTTCTTGATGTAGCCATGGTCGATGTAGTCGTAGTCGTGATTGTTGTAGCCGGCGCAAAAAACTCGCGTGTTTTTGGTCGTAGTGTCTTAGGTTTTGTGCGGCGGCGGCAGGAATCTGCGGCGGCAGCTGGTTTTTGTGTCATTGTGCGGCGGCGGCAGGGATCTGCGTCGGCGGCGGGTTTTTGGGTCATTGTGCGGCGGCGGCGGCGGGTTTTTGTGTCATTGTGCGGTGGCGGCAGGTATCTGCGGCGGCGGCGAGTTTTTGGGTAATTGTGCGGCGGCGGCAGGGATCTGCGGCGGCGGCGGTTTTTTTTTTTTTTGCAGCGGCGGCGGCGTGTTTTTGGACGGCGGCGGCAAAAGACCACGTGGATTTAGACCTTGGCGATGATTGTGTTGGCGATGTAGAACACGACGAAGATGTTGATATAGTCATACAACTCGATGTATGTCGGGGGACTACCCCCGGGTAGGGTCATGATGTGGCATAAACAAGGTCCTAGGTGTGGGCCAGGTTACAGTAAAAGCCGACATACCTGGACCTCAGAGGTGACCAGGGTGTGATGTCAATGCAAACCGACATAAGCCAACCGAGGTAACCCAGACCAAAAGGGACCGAGGTGCCATGCTGGTGCGAACCGGCATATGCTAACCGAGATAAGGGATCCGAGACATAATGACCGACATATGTATGTCGGTATCTTGTGTGTTCTCTTATGTGCAGGGAAGCTTATTCAGGAGAGGGGATCCGGCATATCCATTCCGGGTTATCGAGACGAGGCATCCTATGTCAGACAGAGGTCAGCGCTGCTGTCACATCCCGTCTGGCACGGGAGCGTCTGGCACGGAAGCGCCTGACACGGGAGCATGCAGGAGGAGCGAGGTGACTTGTCTCCTCTCTGCTGACCAAGGACAGAGAGAAGGCTACGAGACAGGAATACAGGCTACGAGACAGACATGGGCGTGCCATGTCCTGTCTCTAGCAGAGGGTACATTCTAGCTCTGCAGGAGATGGGCATGCCGCGTCCTATCTCTGACAGAGTGCCATCATGACATATCTTTGGTGTGGCTACAATGCACCGCGAGGGGTACTTCCGTAACTCGGTTAGCCTTTATATAGGGCTTCACCTCCTCCTGCGTGAGGGACGAGGCATTGAGAGACATTTCCCCCCATAGCTTCATCTTCTACCTTCTGTTCATCCCCATTGCTGGGATCATACAACTCGAGGAGCAGTTTTGTACGTGTGGCCCCGAGTTATACAGAGAGGGACATAGGGGTTTTACCTCCTCACGAGGGCCCAGAACCTGGGTAGATCGTGGTGTGTTTGTGAGCTTGTATGTTTTTTTGTGTGTGCTTCTTAGCGCGCTAGCCCTCTCCCGGATCCACCAGCGTCCATCGGCCCCGCTCTTTAGCCATCCTATGGCATCTGCCGTGATACCACCACGACAGTTGGCGCCCACCATGGGGCCGGCAGCGGCGCTGGCTGGTGTGATCATCCGGATGGGTTCCATCATCGACTCCGGCGAGCGCGTCGTCTGCGGGCTCATCTGCAAGCTCGGCTCGCTGAACTTCATCAACCACAATGGGGGATGCTTCGGCAGCAGGCCGTTCCCGACGAACGGCTGCCTCATCAGCTTCGGCGCCTTCGTGACCTACGTCGCCACCGAGGTTGTCTGCAAGTACCCCGAGCAGGTGCTTGTGGCCGAGGATCCTCCTGATGTCTGCGCTGGTCGTGGCCGGCGTATCTATCGCCCCGGGGTCTGCGCCGAGGTAATGATGACCGGACCTGTGGGTGATGCTGTGCAAAGGCGATGCCGGCGCACCTGCTGCCAAGTCCACCAGAACGGCGAAGCTGCCGCTGGAGAGGAGGCAGAACCTCGGCGACCAGGCTGGTATGTCCCATGCACCGGTCAGGCAAGTTCCTCTCGAGGATATGATCGAGAAGCTGGCTGTGCCGGTAGTTACCGGTACAGATCCTGCTCTGGCGGAGGCCGAGTTGGAGGCGCAACGCCAGAGCTTGCATCAGGAGGCTCTCGCGATGGCCGAGATACGGAGGGAGTTCGGGATAACTCTCCATGAGTATAACCAAGCGCATGGTTTAACCCCGACAGCTGCTCGTCCTAGTCGCATAGAGGATGTGCGTAACAAGGGCAGAGGTCTCAATGCCGAGATTGCTAGAGATGGTAGATCTAGTTCCAGTAAGACTCCTAGTCACTTGTCGGTTGAAAAGCTGAAGTATAGTTCCCCTGCTAAGACTCTTAGAGCTGCCGAGGCAGCAAGAGCCGAGTTGTCAGGCTTATCCGGAGAAGCTCTCCGTAGGCAGCAAGACCGAGTTAATGAGTTGGTAACTGTGGCTACCCGGCAGAATGAGGCCTATCGCAAGGCTAACATAGTTGCAGGTAGATCCGGGATTGTTCACTCGGCTAGGGGAGCTAGTGGGTCTAAGGGGCAAGCTTCATCACCGCATGACAGTGGAGATCGTGACCAGAGTGTAAACTCCAGTAAGAATAAGCAGATGCAGGCGTATGATCTGGCATATGCCGGTAAGCAGTTAGCCGGGCAAGGCAGTGTCGGCCGGGGTAAAAGCAATCCCGGTTCGGGCAATCCGAATGTCGGAAATGTCAACTCGGCTGGTCGAGGTCATCCACCTCGGTATCCGCCTCGAAATCCTGCCCAGCAGCAGCCAAGTGTTGCGCATGTTTAGCAGCCACAAGGTGGTGGCCAGGTGGCTGATCGTTATGATGATGGTTACTCGGCTATGGAGAAAGCCGGGTATCAGAGATATGAGGGTGCACTGGGATCCCGGTTAGGACCTCGCCAGTTATCACCAAATGATGCTCGCTACAAGTTGGACAAAATCTATATGTCAGAGATGCTGGAAGAGCAAGGTCCACCTGGCCCTGCATGCTTTGGACCTCGGATCATGAGGGAGCCACCGGTGCGGCACTTTCAGTTGAGCCGAGGCTCAAAGACATATGATGTCAGCACTAAGCCGGAAGACTGGCTGACAGATTATGTGTCGGCAGTGCATATCGCGGGAGGAAACCGCCGATGGGCGGTGAGATATATCCCGCAAATGTTGGAAGGGCCAGCCCGGATCTAGCTGAATAACTTGCGAGAGGGCAGTGTGGACTGCTGGCTGGACTTTGAAGAAGCATTTGTTAGCAACTTCTCCAGCACATACAAGAGACCGAATTGTCCTCGGCAGCTTGCGATGTGCAAGCAGAGGGATAATGAAACTGACCGGTATTACTTGACCCGGTGGAGTACTGTTCGCAATTCCTGTGAAGGAGTTGTTGAGGCGCATGCCATATCTTGGTTTGCCCAGGGGTGCCGACACGGCTCCATGCTATGGCAGAAGTTGCAGAGGGAGATGCCGGCCACCTTGGCCGAGACAATCCGGATTGCGGATAGCTATGCACTGGGTGATCCGATGCAACCCTTGCTGAACCCGGTGGAACCGAGTAGAAGATACCCGGTGAATAACAGACCCGGGCCAGTCAGGCAGAACGATCGCCAGGACTTCGGTAACAAGAGGAGAGAGCCGGATTACAGGTATGGCTCAAACCAGGTGGCCGCGGTAAATCAAGACCAACCAGATGCCGGCAGTAGCCAGCGTCCAAAGATCAACGGCCCAGCATTGGGCCAGGAGCAAGAAGGAAAAAGCCATGGAGTAACCAGAGGCAGTCCCTCACTTATGAGGCTATGTTGGATGGACCTTGCAGTTTCCACACCCAAGACATCCGCAGGCCGGCGAATCATACAACTCGGCAGTGCAGCTGGTATCAGCGCACAAGGGGGGAAGGAGCCAGAGCCGGAGGAAATCAGGCGGGGGCACCTCAGAGAATTATGCCGAGGCAAAACTTATCGCTCACCGGGGCAAATGCTATCCCGGTGAATCCACCAGCTCCGAGGCAAGCAGATCCGAAACCTGTGAATCAGGTGAATGTCGGAGGGAACAACAACAACACTGGTCCTGGCAGGCAGGGAGAGTATCTCCAGGGAGATTACAGAGAAGCTCATCAGAGCTATGTGGTCTTTGTGACCGAGCCAGCTGATAAGAAGAGCTTGCATCGGCGTGTACTGGAGGTGAACGCAGTTATGCCGGCAGTGCCGAAGTATTTGCACTGGTCCGAGCAAGAGATCATTTGGAGCAGAAGGGATCATCCCCGAGTTATGCCAACTCCGGGAGGTTATGCATTGGTGGTGGATCCGACATTCTTTGGACCCACCATCAATGTTCGGTTCACCCGAGTTCTCATTGATAATAGGAGTGCTATAAATATCATGTACCGAGACACCATGGTGAAGATGGGTATCTCAACAAATATGCTGCAACCGAGTAGCACGACTTTCCATGGCATAGTGCCGGGTGTCTCATGTGCACCTATGGGCAAGATGTGGATTGATGTGTTGTTCGGCACAAAGGACAACTGCCGAACTGAGAGCATTCAGTTTGAGGTAGTGGATCTCGAAAGTCCATATCATGCTTTCACTAGTACAGAACGACAAATCGGAAACGGGCCAAAAACCCATTCGGAAACAGAGAAAGGGTCTGTGTCCCCGCTTCCGATGCTGATGTGAAAAGGCTCATCGGTAACGGAGGCCCAAACTCCGTTTCCAATGTGGGACGCAAATTACAAACGGTTGTTCTTTTTAACCGTTTCTGATGTGGTTATTAAATATTAAAAAATAGCCGGCTCGCAGCCGGCTCACAGCAGGAATTAGCCGGCTCACAGACATTCAATAGAGCCGGCTCACAGCTGACTCGCTAGGCAATCTAACCAATGGTTCATTTTCGCAATATAACACCAAAAATCAATTACACATAGGAACAAGTAGAATGCACAAAAGGTATATACACACATTATGTGCAGTAGTAAATGACTAACGTAAAACAATTACCTTCTAGCAACAATCCACCCAGGTTGCTGCCGTAGTCTAAACTGCACCGCAAAAGACTTCTTACATCCGGCAGCTTATCTGGTTCAGAGAAGGCAGCGTTGCTGCAGTTGCAGCAGTTGAACTTGACAATGTAAATGGTGTGCCGCGTGCAGAGTTATCCAAGTAATAAGTGAAGTTCACCACACCAGTATCCATTTGTGCACTGCAAAACAAGTTATAAGATGAAACATCAGACAAGTCAGAGCAACAACTAAGTATAAGAAGCATGGAAACAGACTAGTTGCAATAAATATAGAAGCTATCTTCATATTAGCTAACAGAATAATTGTAAGAAAGAACATGCTAATAAGAACCTAAAGTACTATCTCTACAAGGTCTCTGTAAGTCAAACTAGGAGTCATCGTTTGTGTCATACCAGGAGTCATGCGTCTGTGTCTTACTATGAGTCTGTGTTAAGAGTCTTGCTAGCTAGTTTTAGCTCTAAGTCGTTCGAGCTAATCAAGCACGCAGAAGCAAGCAGGCAAGCAGCAGGATAAAAAAGGCGGAAGCACCCACGCAAGCAGCTGGATCAAAAAGGCGGAAGCACCCAAGCAAGCAGCTGGATCAAAAAGGAGGAAGCACCCAAGCAAGCAGCTGGATCAAAAAGGAGGAAGCACCAAAGCAAGCAGCTGGTTCAAAAAGGAGGAAGCACCCAAGTAAGCAGCTGGATCAAAAAGGAGGAAGCACCCAAGCAAGCAGCTGGATGAAAAAGGCGGAAGAACCCAAGCAAGCAGCTGGATCAAAAAGGCGGAAGCACCCTTTTTTATCCAGCTGCTTGCTTGGGTGCTTCCTCCTTTTTGATCCAGCTGCTTGCTTGGGTGCTTTCTCTTTTTTATCCAGCTGCTTGCTTGGGTGCTTCCGCCTTTTTGATCCAGCTGCTTGCTTGGGTGCTTCCTCCTTTTTGATCCGGCTGCTTGCTTGGGTGCTTCCTCCTTTTTGATCCAGCTAAAAGGCGGAAGCACCCAAGCAAGCAGCTGGATAAAAAAGCAAGCTGGGAGGCGGAAGCACCCAAGCAGGTAGCTGGATAAATGCCTACAACACAAATATTAAGGATTTCAACACAAATAATTGTCCAGAGGGCAACAAGAAATATCAATATTCAGTTATTCACTACAGATTACAAGTTTACAAATTAAATTACAAGTACAACTGAATCGATTACAAATTCCATAGACAACTAAAACAAATTTACAAGTACTTAATGTGCCCTGAAGCAATTCCTAAGCCAACCGGACAACCAGTATCGGTCTTAAACTAGCTAGCTAAACCGATTAGCTACTACTAGTACATCAATACTCAACGAAGTGAGCTAGCTAAATCGATTGGCTACACAGTACTACTCAACGAAGTGTATGTACTCTGCTCGGCTAGCAGTGGAATACTTTTACGGTGGTACCTGGTGGCCCACTTGATTATACAACGCTATTCCTCATATCAATTTAAAAAACCATATCGTGCATCTTACATCTTGATTAAATACTAATTATTCTGGTTGTGTACCTTGTGCTGAAGAAGCCACAGGTGGAGGGATCTAGCGGTGGCGGGGTACCCGAATTGGAGCAGTGTGCGGGCGTAGTTGTCGCGGGACCAGGTTGAAGAAGGTCCTGCTGGAGGTGATCTGGTCGCTGTTTAGCGGGCGTAGTCTATCGCCTTTTGCATCGCCGGTCGGGCTCACGCCAGATCGGCCGCCATGCCAGCAATAGCGTGTTCGTCCCACGCGGATCTGGACACCGCGCCATCCTTCTCGCGGGAGGCCATCGTCGGACGCCTCGTCCATGTTCGTCGGCGACCTTGAGGGATTGCCGCCGGAGCTAATGGATCTGCTTGAGGACCGCCGCCGGAGCTAATGGATCTGCTTGAGGACCACCGCCGTAGGAGCTCGTCGATCTGCTCGGGGACAACCGCCTCGTCCACGGAGGTGGCCGGCAACAAGGACGAGATAGGTGCGAGGATGGATGGAGAAGGGGGATCAGGCGCGTGCGGCTCTGCGGGAGAGGAAGGAGAGTGATGGGATAAGATCGCTGGCAAGGGTTTCGGAGTTTTTATACTATACCGATTCAGATTGCATACGGGTCAGAATTTTAACCGTGTCCGATATGGTGGATTCACATTGCAAACGGTTGAATTAATTTAACCGTTTCCGATGTGTCGCGATTTGCGGGCGCGGGCTCTAATTTTCCGCGCACAGTGTCGTTTTATCGTTGTTTTTTTGCTGCCGTTTCCATAGAGGGGTATCCTTAGTATCGTTCTGTACTAGTGTTTACTCGGCAGGCCTGCGTTGTCCAAGTTCATGATATCAACCCATGTGGGTTACCTCAAGATGAAAATGCCAGGTCCCAATGGCATCATCACCATCTCGGGTGATTACAAGCGTGCACTGGAGTGTGCCTCGGCTGGATCATGCTTGGCCGAGTCACTGATTATCGCTGCAGAGAAGAAGAAGATCCATGAAGTGGTGGCGTTGGCTCAGTCTGCGCAACTCGGCATGCCGGGTATGGCTAACCCGGAGCAGAATGGCTTTCGAGGTACCAAAGGAGACCAAGAAGATCAATGTTGACCCGACATTCCAGACCACAACTTCATCATCGGGACCGGGTTGACTGAGAAATAGGAAGGCGAGCTCAGTCACTTCCTCCGTGAGAATCGGGATATCTTTGCATGGTCAAATCAGGACCTGCCAGGTGTTCCGAGGAGTTGGCTGAGCACTCTTTGTTCGTCAGACCGGATATGAAACCGGTGAAGCAACCTATGCGACGTCTCTCGGATGAGAGGAGAAAGGTGATAGGCGATGAACTGGCCAGATTACTTGCATCTGGTTTCATCATGGAGGTGCTGCACCCGGACTGGTTGTCTAACCCGGTCCTGGTGGAAAAGAAAAAAGATGACCCGAATGTGGCCATTGTGTGGCGCATGTGTATTGATTTCACAAACTTGAACAAGGCATGTCCTAAGGATCCATTCCCGCTGCCTCGGATTGATCAAGTGATCGATTCCACAGCCGGGTGTGAGCTGTTATCCTTTGTAGATGCGTATTCTGGTTTTCACCAGATACCACTGAACCCTGCTGATCAAATGAAAACTGCTTTTATTACCCCGTACGGGGCTTATTGCTATCGTGTCATGACATTTGGTTTGAGAAATGCTGGTGCTACTTACCAGAGATGTATGCAAAAATGCTTGCATGATCAAATAGGCAAAAATGTGCAGGTGTATGTCGATGACATTGTCATCAATCTAAGGAGAAATCCACTCTGATTGATGATCTCAGAGAAACATTTGCGAATCTAAGGAAATTCCGGATAAAACTTAACCCGGACAAATGTACATTTGGTGTGCCGGCAGGCAAGTTACTCGGTTTCCTCGTGTCGAGCCGAGGTATCGAGGTGAACCCGACAAAAATCCGTGCTATTGAAAGCATGAGGTTACCGACATGTCTCAAGGACGTGCAGAAATTCACTGGATGTTTGGCATCCTTAAGTCGGTTTGTTAGCAGGTTGGGAGAAAAGGCATTGCCTTTGTATCAGCTCATGAAGAAAACAACCCACTTCGTGTGGACCCCGCAAGCAGATGCGGCGTTCACCGAGCTAAAAAAGATGCTGGCAACTGCGCCGATACTGGCCTCACCATTACCCAAAGAGCCGATGTTGCTCTACATTGCAGCCACAAACCGGGTTGTGAGTGTCGTATTAGTAGTGGAGCGAGAAGAAGATGGCAAAACTGTGCAAAGGCCGTATATTACCTGAGCGAGGTGATCTCGTTATCCAAGCAGAACTATCCTCACTACCAGAAGATGACATATGGTGTCTATCTGGCTGCTAAGAAGTTGAAACATTACTTCCAAGAGCATTCAATCACGTGGTGTGTGAGGCTCCTATCTCGGAGATCATTGGGTGTAAAGATGCAACTGGCCGAGTAGCCAAGTGGGCCATCGAGGTGTCCCCTTACACTCCTCACTATGAAAGAAGAGATGCCATTAAGTCTCAGGCACTGCCGGATTTTTGGTGGATTGGGCCGAAATGCAATATGAGCCACCATTGCCTGACTCCAATTACTGGAGAATGCACTTTGATGGTTCCAGGACGAAAATTGGTTTAGGTGCCGGGGTAGTCCTTACCTCGCCTAAGCAGATCAACTGAGATATGTGTTGCAGATTCATTTTGCGGCATCTAACAATGTGGCCGAGTATGAGGCACTTGTTCATGGGCTCAATGTGGCCAAGGAAATTGGTATTCGCCGGATAGAATGCTTCGGAGACTCGGATCTGGTGGTGCAGCAAGTCTCGGGAAATTGGGATGCTTTAGACGCCAACATGGCGTTATATCGGTTTCATGTCCAGAAGATCTCGGGGTTCTTTGAAGGTTGCGAGCTCACGCATATACCTCGGGCAAAACGAAGCCGCCGATGTACTGTCCAAGCTAGGTTCATCTCGGGATCCAATCCACCCGGCATATCCTTGGAGCATTTGAGGAAGCCATCAATCAAACCATCCCGAGTCCGAGTCAATCTTTATCCCGAAGAAACCGGAGTCTGGTGCTGTTCCCATGGACGTCGATGTCGGTATATTTGGGAAAACCCGGGGACTGCTTGGCAGAACTCGGGGACTGGTTACTCAATCTCGGAAGAAGTAATGTCGGTTGATCTCATGGAGGTGGATGATCCGGTCTTTCCTGTGCGTCCTGTGCCGGATGGGCACAACCAATAATGGCATATATGATGGACGGGAGTTTGCCAAGTAATGAAGTTGAGGCCAGGCAAGTGCAAAGAAGATCCAAGGCATACACCATCATCAACCAGGAGTTATACAAGAGAAGTGTGACCGAGGTACTGCAGCGCTGTGTCGAGCCGCAGGAAGGGCAAGAGATGCTCCTGGAGATTCATCAGGGAGATGTGGTCATCATGCTTCATCAAGAGCCTTGGTGGCTAAAGTATTCCGGCATGGGTTTTATTGGCCCAGTGCTTTGAATCAGGCAGAAGATATCGTCCGAAAGTGTGAGGGATGTCAGAGATTTGCTAAAAAGATCACCTGCCAGCCTCGGCACTCAAGACAATTCCAATCACTTGGCCCTTTGCAGTTTGGTGTCTGGATATGGTGGGAGAGTTCAGGCCAGCCCGAGGTAACATGACTCATATGCTGGTGATGGTGGACAAGTTCACCAAATGGATCGAGGTGAAGCCAATCAGGAAGTGTGATGGTCACACAGCTGTGTCCTTTTTGAAGGACATCATTTTGAGATATGGTTACCCCCATAGCATTATCTCGGATAATGGCACAAACTTTGCTGTGGGAGAGTTTGCTCGGTTCTGTGCGGAAAAAAGAATTCGGTTGGACATAGCCTCGGTGGCACACCCAGAGGCAAATGGGCAAGTGGAAAGAGCAAATGCGTTGGTATTGGCCGGTATCAAAGCCCGGTTGATTGAACCACTGTTGCGAACTCCGGGATGCTGGATAGAGGAGATACCAGCAGTGTTGTGGGGTCTAAGGACCACACCGAATCGTTCAACTGGCTATACGCCATTTTTTCTGGTCTATGGAGCAGAAGCGGTCCTGCCGACCGACATGGAGTATGACTCGCCGAGAGTGGCGCTGTACACTGAAACCGAGGCAAAAGAAGCTCGGGAAAATGATGTTGATTTGCTCGAAGAAGCACGAGAACTGACCTTATCTCGGTCAGCTATATATCAGCAAAATCTCCGACGCTATCATAGCCGGAAGATCAGCCCTCGGGTATTCCGAGAGGGAGATTTGGTGCTGAGGCTAGTGCAACGCAAAGCAGGCCGACACAAGTTGTCACCTCCATGGGAGGGACCATTCATTGTGAGCAAGGCTCTGCACAATGATTCATACTATCTTATAGATGCGCAGGCACCGAGGAAAAATGTGATGGACAAATCCGGAGAGGAGACCAAAAGACCCTGGAATGTAGCTCTACTCGACCCTTTTACTCATAAGGGCGCAATGTATGTATCTCGGTTTTCCTTTGAATAAAATGTTGGCACTCCGAAAAGAAACTCGGGGACTGCCTTTGTCTATATGCATGTGTTTTATCTCTTTTTTCTTGTTGTTCATATGTCGGATGGTTTTGAGACCTCGTTTCAAAGTTCAAGTAATGTATGCTATTTTGTTGTGATCTTGTGACTCGACTGACGAACGCCGAAATGGCAGTCAAGAGCAGAGGTTATGGTATATGGTAAACATGAAAATGGACTCGGGGACTCGGTCCTAAAAAGATCCGACATATGTCGTTTACTAACCCGGTTTTTCTTCTTTTCTTTTGTCGGATGACTCTGAATCTTACCTCAAAATTTTACAAGTACTGTATGCTATAATTTTGGTCTTGTGACTCGACTGTCGAACGCCTAAATGGTAGACAAGAGCAGAGATTACTGAGTATAGTAAACAAGAAAGTAAACTCGGGGACTTGGTGCAAAGTGATCCGGCATTGAGCCGTCTTGTTGAAACTAGTATGATAAAAGTAGCACTGATAAAAGTAGCACTGCGAAATACTTGAAAGTATATTTACATCTGCACCCGGCACTCCGGGGATTTAATAGTTCATTTGGTAATAAGTTCAGGCAGCCGCGGTGGAGGAACTGGGGTCAGCAGACGTAGTCTCGGCGGCAGGAGAAGCTTCGGTTGTTGGAACAACCTCAGGTGTTGGAGTGGCTGCCGAGGCAACGGCAGTGTCGGACGCTGCTTCTAGAGAAGTGTCGGTCGCGGTCGACTTTGCAGTGTCGGTTGCTCCGGCAGTAGCAGTGTCGGCTGCTCTGGCAGAAACAGTCTCGGTTGCTCCGGTAGCAGCAGTCTCGGTTGCTCCGGCATTGGTAGTGTTGGGAGCTTCAACCTCGATCTCCTCGTCAACGTCATCTTCCTCGTCTTCACCCGCTTCATCATCCTCGTCATCCTCTTCATCCTCCGAGTAGGCTGGACCAGGAAGGAAATGTCGGGTGGGAGCATCGCTGGCCATGAAGGAGGTTGCTTCCTTGCGGCTTGCGATAAGTGTCAGATCTGAAGTCCACTTTGAGCCTTGGCGCAGGGACCGCACGGCATCAAGGTTGATGTCCTCATACCAGGATAGCATAAATGTCAGGGCTTGATCAGCTCCGGCGCGAGCTGCAGAAGATCTCCACTCTCAGGCCCTGGTCTCGGCCCCCGACAGGCACTTGGACAGTTCTTCGATGCTAACTGGAGGCTGAGATCCTGGCCATAAGGCTCGGTAAGCTCGGATGCCAGCATCATGGAGATCGATACCAATGGCCTTCAGAGGAGAAATGCGAGCGTTCAGAGCGGTCAGATGATCTTCAATATCCCATTCCTCCGAGATTGGGCCAGCCTCGGCTCTTTTTGCTCGTGCCCTGCGGACAGTGTTGACTGCAGCGGCCTTGGAATTAGAGAAGTGATCTGAAGAGAGAAAAGCTATCACCGAATTGAGTTATATACCGGCATATATTTAATGTCGGTACAAGCAATGGAAGCAAAAAGAAAGGATAAAGGGGACTTACTATCCATCTCCTTGTTAAGCCGGGTGAGCTCGCCCAGCCAAATATCGCATTTTGCCTTGAGGGCATCCAATTCTTCCTGTGCCGAGGTAGCGCAAACCTCGGTCTCCTCGAGGATTTCCTTGTGCTTCTGCGCAGCTTCCTCCCTCTGCATCAGGGCCTTCTCAATGTCGGTCTTCTCACCCTGAACCCGAGCAAGCTCTTTCTGGAGCCGAGACACTTCATCCTTCTCCTTTTTAAGTGCAGTGTTGTGCGCGTCGTCACGTTTCTTCATCACCTCCTGCAGCTGCTTGTGGGAATTCCGGAGTTTCCGGTGCTCCAAGAGTAGCTTCTTGAACACCTCGGTCCGGGTGTTGGTGCAATCCTGAAAAGAGAAAATATGTCGAAAAAGTGTGAGATTTCACGCTGGATAAACTCGACAAGAATCTCGGGGACTGGATGTCGAATTTTTTGAAGATTCGTGCCGAGTGAAACTCGACAAGAATCTCGGGGACTGGATGTCGGTTTTTTGGAAGATTCAGTGTCGGTTTTTTGAAGTTAATAATGGAAATTTTGTGAAGATTTGCGCCGAATGATCTTTACTCGGTCGAGCTTCAATCACTTGACCCGAATCTCGGGGACTGGGGATAATATATCTATGTTCTATTAAGAAAAAGAAAAGGACTGAGTTGAGGAAGGTTTACCTCGGTGATCTTGCTGACATTCAGAACCGCAATCTGCAGCGCATGAATGGACTGCGCGACGTGGCTTGGGCCTACCGGGTTAGGGGAGGAAACCTCGCTGGTGTCAGCGGCGTTCCAATCCATGTTGTAGTGCTCCACCGAGCCCAAGCTGTTGCCGCTTTGAGTGCGCAGGCGGGGGAACTCCGAGATAGATGTGCCGGCTTTGGAGACTCGGGCAACTAGTTGCTGGTGGCTCGAGGAGTGGGTTGGAGTCACCACCACTTGTTTCTCCAGGTTGGCAAGTTGTTTCCCGGTGGCCACTTGACTCTGTGCCGGTGGTGGAGTAGTTTTCCGAGTTACTAGCTCGGTGGACTTGGTCGTGGACTTCGGCGGTGGCTGTTGCTGCTGTTGCGGTTGCGGTTGCTGCTTTTGGTGTTGCTGATGTTGGAGTTGCTGTTGCTGCGGTTGCTGCTGCTGTTGTTGTTGTGGTGGTGTCTGCTGTGGGTCCGGTGTTACCGAAGTGTCGGCCCGCGGAATGTCGGAGTCCGCGGTGGGGGCACCGGAGCCAACATCTCGGTCGAGGACCACGACCTCGGGAGTACTTTGGCCTCCTCCAGGTGCGACATCAGAAGCCGGCAGCAATATGACGGAAGGGGTGGTGTGCACTCCGGGGTCAGCTGACCGAGGTCCCGCTGATGTCGGAAGGGGAGAGCACATGGAGGAGGTGCTCTGGTTAACCTGAAGGGCCTCACTGCAGTGAAACAAAAAGAGATGTTATCTCAGGGAAAAATTATCCCGGGAAAAGGAAGAAAGGGAATCGAGCGTATGTCGGCAAAGAGTATCTTACCCTTGAGTAAAAGGCGGTGTCTTCTTGACCCGTGGAGGCTTAACCCCTGATTTCTTCTGCCGCTTCGCTTTCGACGCTGCTGGATCCGAGGTTGTGGAGGTCCCGATAGTCGAGGTACCGGTTTCTGCACGCTTGTGAGATCCAACTTGTTTGCCCGAAGTAGCAGGGCGTGTACTCGGAGCAGGGCCGCCCGGTTTAGTTGAGGCCGAGGTTAATGGGTGAGCATAGGCGATGGGGCGAACATCAAGTGCCTCTAAAATTTGGCAATCGTCGTCGTCTGACCAATCTCGGATTGAGTCTCGGGCTCGAGACTTACCCGAGGTAGGGGTGCCAGCAGCCGGGATCGGCAGTTAATCCTCATCGTCCGGGTCGTCTACCTCGGTGACGGCCGGGGCAGGTATATCTTTGCCCCATTTTGCGGAGGGGTTCTCTCCGTCTTCATTCTTTTGCCGAGTAAACCTCTGCAAGTCAAAAGCAGTAAAACCGAGTTATTTTATGAGCCAAGTATGGAGCCGACATAAGAGTTATCTCGGCAGGAAAAAGTGTGTCGGTCTAAATTGCAAGTTACTTACTTGCTCCGAAAGCCGAGTTCTATCATGAGGTTCTTTACCCCATTCCCATTCCTCGGTCATCGTCATTTTGGCAATTGCCTTGACGCGTCTTCTGACCTCGGGTTTGGACAGCTCGTGGGTGCTAATCCGAGTTGGATCATATTGGCCACTCATGTGGCAAATCTTGTGGACCCGGGCTTGGAGGGGGGGAGACTCGGCGGCTGATAAAGGTCCTCAAGAGATCATCGCCCATCATACCTGCTCCCACAAGGTCGTTGACAATCTTATGAATTTGGTTGATCTCGAGGTTCATCTCCTTCGGGTTGAGAGACCAGTTAAACTGCTCAGAGGGGGTGTCGATGCTGAATGTCGGCAGGTTTAGAAGGTCGACATTGTCTGGGCTCTTCACGTAAAAGAACGTGCACTGCCACTTCCGGCATGACTCCAGGCCTTGAATCCGAGGAAAGACGGAACCTCTCCGAGGTATAATTGTAGCTGCTCCGCACGGGGTCATATCCTTGGGGAAGTTCTTGTTTTCTGGATCCAGGACACTCTGCTTCCGGAGTTGGAAGTACTTGGCCCAAAGCTCAACGGTGGGCCAGAGTCCGAGGTATCTCTCCGGATTTCAAACTCGGCTCGGCCTCTGAGCCGGGAATCCGGCATATTACTTGTGCCGGGATTCGCTTGGTCCTGACCAGCCAGTCTATCTCGGCTTGGGAGATATCCGAGCCTTCCCATCCGGCACGTTCACTTTCCTCGGCGGGAATGTCGGCAGGTTCCGGAGTAGGGCTAGTCGACATCTCGGCAGTGCGGGGAGGAATTGAGAATCGGGTGCCTATGTCGGCAGTGGAATCTGCAAAAAAGGGACATAAGTTCACCGACGTTGAGCTTTCTGGCATCGGTGTGCCGGAGAGAAACAAGAATCCATAATCTAGAAGTTTACCAGAAGATCTACGGAGAAGGATAAATAGAAGATAAATGCAAGAATCTAGGAGTTGAAACTTGGGAAGATCTACGGAAGAACTATTGCAAGGATCATAAAAGGCGCAATGGAGAAAACCTAGAGGGGATCTAAGCAACTGAGCAACTAAGTTCAATAGCGTCTGCGGAGAGGATGGACAGATTCATCGGAGAGGATGAACAAATTCATCGGAGAGGATGAAAAAGTTCATCGGGGAAGACAAACGTATTCATCGGTAATGGCAAGGGCAAGGATCTTACCGGAGTTGCGGCGGCGATGCAAGGCAGAGAAGCGCAGGGCGTGCCGGAGTAGCGCGTGTCCGGTGGCGGCGCGAGGTGCTCCGGTGGGCGGTGGCTCGCGAAGTACGGCGACGTGCAGTGGCGAAGTGCACTGCGCGGCGGCGGCGATGGTGCAGAGGAACGAGAGAGGAGCAGAGGACGGTGAAGAAGATGATATGGGTTGCCCCACTCCCCTATTTATGGAGGAGGGCGTGCGGTTAGCGTTTTTACCGCGTGCGGTTCCCGTAACTGCCGCGCGGATTAACCGCGCACGATCTACGCAGTTGCGGTAATCGCGGCTGCACGATCGGCCGCATCGTGCGCCACAAAGAGGTAACCGCTAGTGGCGCGGTTCGTGGCGCAGTAATTGGTGTGGATATCGAGGAGCCGCGCTGCGGTCAAACGCACTCGAGTGCGCTAGGGACATGACAGCGCGTGACGTGGGCGGCGTGCGTGCAGAGGTGTGTCCGTCCGCGCACAGGAACCGAGGCAACGCTCAGCATCTCTCTGCCACGTGCCGTTGAGAGATCTTTGGAGAGATTGTGGGAATCTTTTTGTGTCGGAGAGACCGTCATAAGAGCAGATCTCGAAGGTTTGTGAAGCTTGAGATGAACCGACAAAAGAATGTCGGATATTTGAGCAGGTTAAAACAGTTGACTTGTGTCGGAGAGACCGACATAAGGACGGACATCGAAAGAAGTTGAAGAGTTTATCCCGATGTTTGAGGTGGACCGGCATGTATATGTCGGAGTCAGTTGAAGAGGCTGTTAGTGGCTTTACGGTTGAACCGGCATAATTATGTCGGATGCTTGTTCAAGTAGGTTTGGTTTTGTAAACCTGGGGTGACCCTTCATCCGAGGTTGCAGGACCGCACCAGTTTCGGGAACTAATGTCGAGGGGCTACCCCCGGTAGGGTCATGGTGTGGCATAAACAAGGTCCCAGGTGTGGGCCAGGTTACAGTAAAAGCCGACATACCTGGACCTCAGAGGTGACCAGGGTGTGATGTCAATGCAAACCGACATAAGCCAACCGAGGTAACCCAGGCCAAAAGGGACCGAGGTGCCATGCTGGTGCGAACCGGCATATGCTAACCGAGATAAGGGATCCGAGATAAGGGATCCAAGACATAATGACCGACATATGTATGTCGGTATCTTGTGTGTTCTCTTATGTGCAGGGAAGCTTATTCAGGAGAGGGAATCCGGCATATCCATGCCGGGTTACCGAGACGAGGCACCCTATGTCGGACGGAGGTCAGCGCTGCTGTCACATCCCGTCTGGCACGGGAGCGTCTGACACGGGAGCGTGCAGGAGGAGCGAGGTGACTTGTCTCCTCTCTGCTGACCGAGGACAGAGAGCAGGCTACGAGACAGGAATACAGGCTACGAGACAGACATGGGCGTGCCATGTCCTGTCTCTAGCAGAGGGTACATTCTAGCTCTGCAGGAGATGGGCATGCCGCGTCCTGTCTCTGACAGAGTGACATCATGACATATCTTTGACGTGGCTACAGTGCACCGCGAGGGGTACTTCCGTAACTCGGTTTAGCCTTTATATAGGGCTTCACCCCCTCCTGCGTGAGGGACGAGGCATTGAGAGACATTCCCCCCCCCATAGCTTCATCTTCTACCTTGTGTTCATCCCCATTGCTGGGATCATACAGCTCGAGGAGCAGCTTTGTACGTGTGGCCCCGAGTTATACAGAGAGGGACAGGCAGGAGTAGGGGTTTTACCTCCTCACGAGGGCCCCGAACCTGGGTAGATCGTGGTGTGTTCGTGAGCTTGTATGCTTTTCTATGTGTGCTTCTTAGCGCTAGCCCTCTCCCGGATCCACCAGCGTCCATCGGCCCCGCTCTTTAGCCATCCTATGGCATCTGCCGTGATACCACCATGACAATGTAGATGTTCGACTGGTGTAGTGGTAGACGTCGCTCGACGATGTCGGTGTAGATGGCGTGTAGGCGCGCGGGAGATCGATGCAGTCGTGGAGTAGATCGTATCCGCCATGTCGATGAAGTCCGGCGTGCTTGTGGATGTACTTTGGCTGGAGTCCTGTGCTCATGCTGCTCGAAGACGTGATGGAAATCGGTGCACACAGCAGCAGCTTACCCCGTAGTGCATGGCTGCATGGCCTGGGGTCCCGTGCCGGAGGCTGAAGTAGCATGTTGCTCCTGGCGTTGATCAGCTCCTCTGACTGCATGGCACGGGGGTGCGCCGCCGGAACCGATCGATCTTGCACATCTCTTTACACTGAAGAAGGATTGTGTGGATCTAGGGTTATTTGGCTGGTTGATCTAATTGGAACTAATCTATAGAATCGGACTACTGAAATTTAGATCTAATATCTGGAATTGGGAAATTCGAAATTGTCTAAGATCTAATCTAAAGAACCGATCTGATCTTTGATCAAGACCGGGTGCCGCGCCCCCGAGGAGAAGATATTAATCTCCCCGGTGCCGGCGCGTTGCGGAAGTGGTGGAGGAACCTAGTATCGGCGTCGCGAGACTAAACGCTCTGATACCATGTGGAAATTGTAGAACCCTAATATTTGTTGTTATATTGCCTTGACCCTCATGGGGTATATGTAGGAGTACATGACTTGGTGGCCAAGATGCCTAATAACTTGGGATACAAGAAGATCCTAGTCTATCTATCATATACGTATCCTAACAATGACAATTGGTGTCACGGGAGTATGAAGTGTCAGTGGTGGTTGTGATTCACCGCGGCATGAAAGCGGAGGTTTTGCATGCCACCATTCGACTTTTTTGAGTGCGCACCCGTTCGAGCGAGGGATGCACTCATCCTCCATGCCTCCGACATCCTCGTCGCCAACGGCAAGAGGCTTGCCAATGACTACTCATGTCCTTCGACACATCACCATATTGGACGACGCTGGCAAGTCCGTTGTTGATACTTCCACTACTGTCATGAAATCTATTTCAGTAGAGCTTATGATGTCGATGGTTCGATGTAGAGCACTGCCGCCGCCAAAGTCAAGGTGCCTCCTGTTGTTTCGCCATTGGTCATAGCATCGATTAACTCGTACGTGCTCTTTCCTCTACTGCTATATCTTTTGATGATGACTACATATGCAATTTGTATAGAACGTGCTAGGTTTTCAGTTGTATGTCTAATATGCAAATGATACTCAATTTGGAAATTGCTCTGTTCGTGTTTGGTACATGGATTAAATTAATGTGAAAACTGCTAAAAAAATTTGGACAAAATATAGATCCTAAGTATCTCGTTAGCATGTTTATGTGGCAAAGTTTGGGCCAAAACCAAGTAGTCTCTGTACTTAGAATCGTTGGACTGGGCCGACCAAACTTCACCTTCTCACCCAGCAGGATCCTCGCAAAATCCTCGCCCCTCGTTTCCTCCATCGCCGTTGCGCCGCCACCCCCGGCTCCCCTCGCCGTGCCGTTCTCTTTCCCCGCTGCTCCCATCGCTGCCGCCGCCGCCGCCGCGCTTAGTTTCTCCCCCACCCGAGACCATCGATGGCCGCATCCCAGAGCTCATGGACGAGGGCGGCGTCGACCTGCGCCCCGGAAACCGCGCATGGCACGCACTTGCTCAAGATCGACGGCTACAGCCTGTACAGGGGCCTCGGCGTCGGCAAGTGGATCAACTCCGCGACCTTCGCCGTCGGCGGCCACGACTGGCGCATCCGCTTCTACCCCGACGGCGACAGGGAGGACAGCAAAGGCTAGGTGTCAGTTTACCTCGAGCTCATGACCAAGGACGCCGAGGTGCGGGCTTTCTACGATCTCACGCGCGTCGACCAGGCCACACGGCCGCCGCCGCCTCCTTTTTGGCCATACCCTAGCCCGATGGAACCGAATGTGTTTGACACCCGTGATGATGCCATCGCGACCTGGGGCTATACCAAATTCTTGAGGAAGAGTGTAATTCAAGTGTGTAATTTGGATGACATTCTTCTAATCGAGTGCAGTATTACAGTGATCAAGGTCAAGGAGGCACAGGTGGAGGAGGCCAAGATGAGCGTTGGGGTCCAAGTGCCGCCGTCCAACCTGTTGGATAATCTTGGCAAATTACTGGAGTCTACAGAGGGAGCCGACGTGTCTTTCAAGGTCAAGGAGGAGGTTTTCCTGGCTCATAAAATCATCCTCGCAATGAGTTCGCCGCTTTTCAGGGCGGAGTTCTACGGGCCGATGAGGGACGAACAGAGGCGCAGTATAATCGTCGAAGATATGCAGCCTGCTGTTTTCAGAGGACTGCTTCACTTCGTCTACATGGATTCGTTGCCCCCAATGGATGACCTCAATGATGACGAGTATGAAGAAATGCTTAGGCATTTACTTGTTGCTGCAGATAAGTATGCCATGGAAAGGATGAAGCTGATGTGCGAGAGCAAGCTTTACGAGAATCTTAATGCCGAGACTGTGGCGACCACATTAGCTCTAGCAGACCAGCATCATTGCAGCCAGCTTAAAGATGCTTGTGTTGAGTTTATCAACTCTTCGAGTAGAATGAATGATGTGGTGGCAAGTAAAGGGTACGAGCACCTGAAAAGAGCATGCCCTACTATCATTGCCGATATATGGGAGAAAACGGCCAAGACTCGCAAAATTTAGTATATAAATGCTCATGGTGGATTAACTTCAGCATAGTTACTTCAGTTGAGACAGTAGCAACCTGAGATTGGTTTGTCTATATCTTAAGTTCTTTTGAGTTTACATTCTCTAATGTATTTCGTTGGCGCGATAATGGGCCCCCATATATATGAACCAATTCTAGACCAGTAACGTTCTCTAATATGTTTTGCTCTGTTGACTATCAGTACATTTTATTGTTTATGTTTTTCTATTTACCTGTGATGAACTTTAGCAAATGGCAGTACTATAGCAAGTGATTTTAGCAACTGATCTTTTGTATCATGGAAGTGTTATGTAATTGCCCGTGTGATTGTTCCAATCTTAATATTGAATTTACATTTTTTCAAAGCAGGGAGTAACTAGCTAGACAACATCTACTGTGAAACGTGGTGAAACTTTAGCAAATAACAGTATTACAAGTTATCGAGCAAGTTAATTGATCGTTGCCTAACCTTTTCTTATGGTGATATACACTGTAGTCCTAATAAAATACCAAAATCTCAATTCTTCGTGTGATTGTTCCATTCAAAATATTTAGTTTGTGTTTGTGCTAGTGCTAGCAGATATTTTTGTGTCAATTAGGAGGCCAGAAAACTTTGAAACCTTTGGTTTCCACTTTGAAAAAAAATAGGAATTTGGTGCAAAGCCTGTGCAGATTCCCAAAAAAGTCAAGTTTCACTTTTCTTTGCTGTTCCTTACCCAAGTACAATTCTACATTGTTAGACCAAATAACTTCTAGAGAAAGCACTTCAGTTTGTTGCCCTTTTTTTACTTTTGATCTTCTCTGCAGTTTGCCTTCAAGATTTGGTTATGAAAAGAAAACTGAAACAACGGTGTTCTCGTTGGAGTAATTTTCTATAAATATATTATTCTTAAGCTTGCATGCCAACAAGATGCTTGCTTCTATGGAAAAGAGATGTACTTCGCCTACACAAATAAATCAATATGGTGATCTAAAATAGTAAATGCAGAAGTATTTACTATCGTCATTACGTTTTGTTTTTTGTGCAATAATCTGTGGTTTATTCTGGTGTCTAGATATAAGAGTTTTTAATAAATTACTAAACTCCTACTCCCTTCTGTTTTATGGTCACATTTTCCGTCGATCTATGCTATCTGGGGGAGTGCAAAAAATAATTCCTTGCAAAGGACCGTCCACAGTAGTGGGAGCTCGGTTCCTGGGTTTTAGTGACAGAGCAAACAACAGTCTTATAGCAAGTTATTTAGAACAATAATTGATCGGTGCCGAAAATTTTATAATGTGGAGATGCTAATTACGCACCGTATTCCTAACATCTCTGTTAAAATACTGGTATCTTTACTTCTTCGCATCATTGTTCCAATCCAATTGTTTCTAAAAAAAAAATTGTTTCATTGTTCCAATCCAAAAATTCAGTTTGCATTTTTGCCACCTGATATTTTTTTCTATATTTGGACGCTGATAAAGCATTGAGACCTTCAGCTTCGTCTTTGCTATTTTGCTAGACCAGTAACTTTCTCTAATATGTTTTGCTTTGTTAACTGCAGTACATTTACTGATTCTGTTTCTCACTTTATCTGCTCATATCATTTCTCAAAGTAGGCAGTAACAATGGCCACATCTATTGTGAAATGCTATTTAGCAAAATAATTTTACTGTGCTGATATTTTGTATTATGGATGTGTTAATTATACCTTTACACTCCAGATATGTCTGTCATGATACCAGTATCTTAATTGTTGGCGTGATTGTTCCAATCTGAATTTGACTTTACATTTTCGTTACCTGATGTTCTGTTCAATTATTTGGAGATCGGTAAATATTTTGGTCCGTGATAATCAGCCACGTACACAATATATGAACCTATGCTGGATCCGTAGCATTCTCTATTTGCTCCATTGACTACTGGTACATTTGCTGTTTCTGGTTTGCCATGCTTATTTCATTTTTCAGAGCAGTGAGTAACATTGCTACCATCACCACATCTACAGTAATGTGATGAAACTTTAGCAATAGATTTATTATAGCAAGTTGTTTAGCAACATTGTATTATCAAAGTGCTAATTTCATTGGTCCCGAATTTTTGTATTATCTAAGTGCTAATTCTACCTTATACACCATATATGCATGTTGCAGTTAGCTATATCCAAATTATTCGCCCCACTGTTTAAGCCTAAATATTCAGCTTGCATTTTCTTACCAAACCTTAGTTTCCACTTTGTGAGAATATGATAGTTTGGAACAAAACTTGTACAATCCTGTAGTTCTAAACCTAATTAAAAAAAATCTAGCGAAAGACCGATATTATGAGTTCACTAGCTAAATGCCCGTGCGTTGCAACGGGATAAAAATAGCTTATCGTTTCGTGATATTATGTTTGGAAACTCAGCCGACAATGCAGCTGCGCTGAAGATGGTGCTCCCCGTGACTTTACCGTCGCCGTGTTGGCTCCGTCTGGTCATCGTCTTCCTTGCTCCTCCTCCAAATCAATCGGGCGAATGCCGAGCTCGTCCACGTCCCAACTCCCGAGCTCGTCATTGGCGGGATGGTGAGACTTCCAAAAACTATGTATATAGTCGTTAGTACAAAACAAAGGCTTCTGAAAACCCATCATTCTATAAATTTTCGTGTCAAGCTAAAAGAACACAAGAACAGTAGTTTATGCATGAATGCTGATGAATTAGAAGCAGAATTTTCATGAGAAGTCAAGCTTTACTCATATGCAAGAACGACAATTTTTGAAAAGAAATATCTTCTACTTTACAATATTATAATCCAAAAGTACCACTAGAAAATAAGCAAATTAATCCCCAGTAAAACAATTCATTGATAACCAATTTTACCGTGCATTAGAAACACGTTCTGCTGCCCTTCCACTGATAGAAGAAAAATACATCTAACAAGCTGCCATTCCTTTGGAGTTTGTGGAAATTAATAATTCAAAATGGATTACAGACAGCATGTTAGGCTCATAGAGATTTATACAAAATATCAATTGCTATACCGTTTGTTTGGTTGGACTTTGGAGCATACAAAACAGGCAAACTTATTGAGAAGGGGTTAGAACACCTGATGCAAAAGGCCTGATGCTGGTGCGCTCAAGTGCTCAACCTACACGAAGAACGCATGCATCACCATTTGATTGCATGATCTGGTTGAGTGAATTAATGCAGCCGTAGCAGAACACGCTGTTGTTTATTTTAGCTGCTAATGACACTATGGTCATGACATCTCACACTTAACTTTTCTCTGTTTTCGTTTAAGTAAAGAAATTAAAAGAAACACTACCATAGTCAAAATAAATGTTTGAGTATATTTCCTAATAAAATGGTTTAAAATCTCTCAACAATTGTATTTCTTAAAAAAAAAGTAATCTTCAAGGATCCCTGCCAAAAACAGAGTGAGAGTAAGTCTGCAAAATAACACAAATAAATCATGGTATTTTTAGTAATATAAATACCACAATTATCGCACACTCTTGATATCATAATCGATCGTACCACCCATATATGAACAGTCCAGATAATTTTTTCACTAAATGCAAGCGCTGGATTAAGGTAGACTGAATTATAATCACAAATAAGGATGTGAAAGCTTGTAAATCGAAAGCTCCCTGGCTTCCATCCCAAACTGAATACATGAATATGAAGACACAAGGACGGAGTCAGTACCAAACCGATTGCTGTCAGGTGTATACGCCGGTTGGGTCCGGCTGGTTTGACGGTTTGAAACCGTAGAGCGATGGAAGCAGAGACATGTCGGGCAGTGTCGACGGCCTCAAATTTCTGTCAGCGCTTGACGAGGGTGTGGGATTAGCCGAGTAGCTAGGCACAGAAACGTGAAGGAGCACCCGCTCTCGCGACGCAAGCGGGCCATGCGTATGCGTGGATGAACATGTCGGAAATGACGACGGCGCCGCCGCCGGCCTGCACGTAGCTGTTGAACGCGGGCTGCAGGGACTCGAAGGCCTTGAAGTCAAAGAGGCTGACCATGTCGGCGATAGGGAGGGCACCTCTGCACTCGGCGTCGGCCTGGAGATGGAGGTCGAGGTCGTGGCCTGGAGGGAGTGGATGGCGAGCCATGGCTGCATAGCCCCAGAGATGGCGGCGACGTTCCGGGCAGCGGAGACGAGCATGAGGCGGCGGTCGGGCGATCGCTGTACCACGGTCCTGCACCTGCACCGCCACACGTCGAGCCGTCGTTGAACGCTGAGCTCACGACCACCGTTGCAGGCCATTGAACAGCGTCGAGCGCCCGCGCTGCCGAAGCCACCGCTGGTTGCCGCCTCACCGTAGCGTAGCGGTGAGCGGCGGCGCGATCTGTGCAGGCGATGGGGTGGGGGATGGTGGTCGCCGAGGACGGCGAGAGGCCGCTGCGCGGAAGCTGGGAGGGAAGGTCTTGCAAGAGCCCGTGCTGGACCATGGGGGAGGTTGAAGAGGGGGCCGGTGGATCTCGGCCCTCGTCGACGGGAGGGATCCGTTTCCTGGTTTTCGTGTTAAGGTTTGTTGGGGCGACGCTTTGATGACGGCGGCGGCGTCTCTTTCAATAAGGTCTTCCCGGCTTCAGCCTCATCTCGGCGGCAACGTCGAGAAGCTTGTGGGAGTGGTGTGTTTTTCAAGGGCTTTTTCTGGCGGTGACGATCTCCGAATCGTTGTAGAGCTTCATCGGCGGTTCATCCTTCTTCTTCGGCACCGGGACGGATGTGGTCTTCTTGACCCGTTCGGCGACTTCCCGTCCGCAACCAACAACGTCAGGCCAGCTCAGGGAGGAGCGGCAGCGGCGGCGCGCCGTCGACACGGTCTGGAGGTTGAAGACGAAGGGCATCTCAAAAATCTCGTTGTAATTTTTGTTTTTGTTGAGGTGTTTTGTATGGTTCGGTATTTCTTTTAATACCAGGGTCCTTCTCGAAAAAAAAAAGAGGGGGCCGGTGGGAGAAGACGAAGGTCTGGGAGGCGGCGATGGAATAAAAGGGGAAGGAGCAGATGATTGGGCGTGTAATAAATGCCGAAATAACTGTGAAGGAGGAGGACGAAAAAAATCACATAGCGTGGAGTCGGACGATGCACTCTGTCATACTCCATCTGTTCCAAAATACTTGTCTTTCATTTGTTTAAATTTAGATGTATCTATACACAAAAATATGTCTAGGTACATCCGAATTTGGACAAATGGAAGGCAAGTATTTTACTACCTCCGTTCCAAATTAATTGACTTGCATTAGTCCATATGTGGATGAAGAAACCAAAATTTTCTTTTAGGTAGTAGAGATAAGCTGTTGAATAGCACTTCAGTTTGTTGCTCTCTTTTGATCTTTTCTGCAGCCTATCTTCAGGCTGCGATTACGAAAAGGAAGCTAAACCAGTTCTGTTCTTATTGGAGTGTATTTTTCTGTGAAAATATTGGAAAGCGGAAAGATGGTTAGGGATTGATCGGTGGTCCTCACTTATCAGTGATAGAGAGGCAAAAGGAGAAGGAGGGCTGCGTGATCAACAGATGCATCGGTTCTTTGATGCCTGACTTGTGGGCCCTCCCGACAGGACTGATGCGCAATTGATTCTCCGGGTGGGCGTAGGGAAGAGGGGAGGCGATTGGATTGTGTCATGCATCCGGAGATACGATGATGATGGCGGGCGGCGGATGGCGCATTCCTCTCTGGCCTACTGTTACCGAAACCATTTCTTCTTTCTTTTCAAATACTCCCTCCGATCCAGAATATGTGTCGCTGAAAATGAATGGTACATTACAATTTGTGTGTACCGACACATATTTAGGATCGGAGGTAGTACTTGAATTTCAATTTCAAGTGAAGTTGAGGTCACATGCCTGCTTCAGCTAGCAACCCCCTTTCCTTTTCGTTTAATTCCTTAGCGATTACTCCCTCTGTATCAAAATATAATATAAGATGTTTTAATATTTTTGGACCCATATGTATCTAGACATGTTTATATGCAAGATTCACATAAATCTTACACATAAACATGTTTACCCATATGTATCTAGACATGTTTATGTGCAAGATTCACATGAATCTTACACAAAAACATGTTTATATGTTTAGATACATGTGGATCCAAAAATACTAAAACATCTTATATTTTGATACGGAGTGAGTATATTGTAGAGTACATGGCGAGTGGTTTAGTGGTTATATGTTCGTTCGACTAGGATAAAACGTTGGTCGTGTTAGGTTGCTCGCCAAGACCCTAACCAAACTAGGCCCAACAGATGTCAAAAAAATCGTGCGTACGATTATCTAGATTGGTCCGCATTCCTTCCTTCCACGATGTTTGAAAACACTGCTAGGCTATGCTTGGTGTCAGTGGCGGAGGACAGAAAAAAATTAAGGTCAGGCGAGCTCTAATGCATAATGATCTTACATCATTCTCTTGTTCATAACTAAATGTGAGGACCCCGGATTAGCTATCCGAGATGCTTGTTATGTTTCCTGCAACAATCCCATGATCAGTCTGTTGTTGCACATAACTCGAATTGGCATCACAGAACACACATAAATACCGAATGAATTTACTTACTTGTTTGAAGCCATAACTTCAACAAGTACTTGCAGCGGAAATCACCAAATAACGTGGAGCCCCAAGCCATTTGCCAACCCTACAGGCAGCTGACTGGGAAGCACCCTAGTTCGCATTGACGTCAGTGATTGCCCTTTTTCTCTTCGAACTGCTCCTCTTCAAACCTGGCTAAGACAATAGCCAGGGACGAAACCTATATGAGTACATTTGAATGTACTCGCAAACTACCCCCGAAATGAGCATGCACTACTCTCTTTATTGTTTAAATGAAACCTTCATTTGCTTTGAAAACTCTATACCCTTGTTGAAAAAGAGGAGGATAGACTTTTGTTTAATAAAACTTTGTTTTGAAATCTCTATATCTTTATTGAAAAAGAAAGAAGGATTTTAGAACTTTTCCCATAAATCTGTCTTTGTAAGAAGTCTCTTTTAAAACGTTTTCCCGAAAATATATGTTTGTTGTGAAAGGTAAGAGTCCCTTTAAAACTTTTTCCCGAAATCATCACCAAGTTTAATTCTCCCAAAACTCCTCCTTGTTCGACCATTACCCTTCAAGGTCATTCACTCCCAACAACCTCATGCCGGCCCATTGGCACAGTTGCATAAAACATCCTCCACTTCATTTTCTTTGTAAATCTCAAATCTTTCCAAAACTTGCACATAGGACCGAGCAGTTCTTTCCAACTGTCCATATCCGAGGACTCGGCTATTCGAATAGTTTTACACTCTGCAGAGGTAGCACGCTTTCCCCACATCCATCTGGCAACTCATCGTGTCAGCCACGTCCTGCGCCATACAAGGTGTATGCGAAGTTGAGTCACCGACCATAGCCTGTCCTTTGCTCATGCTAGTATAGGACCCTACCGCTATGAAACTTTCCAACACACTTAACCCAGCCCGTCGGAATCTAAGTGTGATGACTCGTAGTTCTGCCCGGCGAATTTTAATGGCCTTACAAATCCTCTATCTCCAATTCATATCAGCCCTCAGACGTTGCCCTCAGGCGTTCTTCTCTTTAGAGGACCCGGGTCAGGGGGTAGGTCCTCAGACCATCCCCTCATGGAACGGGGTCATCCCCGTTGTTGAGGCATCCAGTACTAATATGAGCAAACTATATGACTACGCCCTGTCCCATATGTGGGTAAATGTGGTCGCATAGGGTATTGGTTGTTCTGTAAGTACAAGGACACAATGTGCATTTTCCATAAACATCACCATTCACCATTTCTCCACTTCAACACCGACATCTCGGTATTCCATGTCCACACAAGTATTTTCAAAGGAGTTTTGAGTAAACAATATTTTTCTCATCCTATAGTTTGAAAAAGAATTTCCATCTAATATCTCCATATAGGGTGTCAAAATAATATACTTGTATTTTGAAAAAGGGTTTTCAAAATCATAACTTTAGTGGCAAACACCACATAAATCACTTATGCTCTTTTATAAGTAAAACATGTGAACCAAAATAGATGTATATAAAATGCAAGCTCAGAGAAGTAGCTTGCCTGTTTCCAGCATAATGTTCCTGGGCTTCTTCTCACTGATCAAAGAAATAATTCCCATCCTTCCTCGATAAATCCTCTCCCGATACCACTCCGGTAGCGTTTATATCTAGCGTCGCAAACATGAAAAATAAAACAACACATAATAAGCAAACCATACCACAAGTGGTATACAAACAAGTAATCAAACCACAAGCATAGTACTAATTTAATCAAGCAGCAAACCAAGGTCTATATTTACAAGGGCATTATACTCACAGGAGTATAACACCAAACACATGCTAAAAACATAGAGCACCAAGACATCCTCAATTAGAGGTAATTAACAACCACTTTTCTTTAATCAGGAAATACTTCAGACAAAAGTTAAACTACCAATTAATCTTGGTAATTCAAAATATCTCACCAAGTTAAGGTGGAGACATTAACCAGACACCTATGATAGTATTCAACTTAAGGGCAACCATGTTTAACAAGCAATGTCTATCAAGCATCAGACAAGACAGAGGGCTATTAGCAAACAAGTTTGACAATCACCACACTATTCTCTTTTTACAAAGGTAGGGTTGAAGTAGTGATTAATCATCTTTTAGGGACTTCTAATAATCATGCAAGGCTAAGCCCAATTAGCAAACTTGAACAATCAGTAGCTAAATTATTAGTTTAAAGATTTATTTATCTCATTTTTATTTTCAAGCGCACAAGCAAAGTTGAATATTTGTTGGAAACATCAAATTCATTTTAACAACACATGTTTACTCAAACAAGATTAGCACAAGTCACAAATAGTAGTAACATATATTAGCTTGCTTAACATCAGTAACACACATGTAACAGTACCAAAATAATCATCAACAAGCATAAAACACATTTTTATTAACAAGACAATTTAATTCCCTTCTTTTTGTTTGAGGCAGAACTACATTTTTACTAAATATTACTCCTAGGGAGTTCTGTAAAGCAAATTTGGGTTTGTGTTCTATGTTACTATTAGAAACTATCCCAATTGGATTTGCTCCAAAAATCATCTCACAAAAATTTATAAAAATTACCAAAGTGCCACTAGTGGTTTTAGTAAAAAGAATAGAACTTTTGTTTTGGGTTTCATTTGCATACAAGACCAACAGAGCTGGAAAGTTATCACTTCAAGCTATCCAGGGAATTTTAGTTTGCAATATTTGGAGTTATAAAACTCTAGATATTAAATATTTAGTGAAAAAGATATTTTTTTACAAGTTTTAATCTAGACAACAATTAAAAATATATTTTAGCAAGCAACCAGTTCTGCATGTTTAAGAAAACACATATGAACTCTACAAAATTTAAATCACTCAATTATCTAGCACAGGTTTACCACAAGTTAATTAAAGCTACACTGCAATTTCACATGAAATTAAACAGCAAATAATAGATCTACTGAAAAAAAAGAAACGGGCCAGATCTGGCCGTGCGAGGCAGATCGCGGCCCAGCCCGCGAGGCGAACGGGTACGTGCTCTCCTTCTTCCTCCAGAACACGCACAGAGGCGAGGAGACGAGCAGGGAGCACAGCGAGGTCGACGCCGGCGGCTCCGGTGTACCTGGGAAGAAAAGGAGATGTCTGAGAGATAGCTCGCGAAGAGGGCATCCCAGAGAAACCAAAATGGCGGGGAATGGTGGACTGAACCACTCGCGAGCTTGCTGGAAAGGTGGCGGCCGGAGCTTCGGCTGTGGTCGGAGAAGAACGGCCGGTGCGGTTGATTCGCGGCTTCCCGGCTTGATTCCTGCGGCGAGGATGAAGAGGAGGACCAGGCGAACCTTCTGGTGGCCTTCGATCTGGTCCGGGAGGCGTCAATCGACGGCGGTGCTTGACAGCGAGCTCGGTCGGAGTTAGGGTTCGGCTTCGCAGAGAGGAGCAGAGAGAGCAGGTGGCGAGTGAGGGAGGGCAGAGTGAGTGAGGGAGGGCCTCCTTATCCTCCTTCGGCGCGGGAGAGGAGCGGAGGGGGGGGGGGGGCCTGGGCGGCGAGCGATAGGCGGGCGACACGGCGCCGCGCGGCCACTGCTGCTACAGGAGGAGGACGATGGTTTGGCAGAAAACCCCCTGGAGTTCTTTTTTCTATTTACAACTAAGCCCTTCCCTCTTTCTTTTATTTCCCTTTTAATATCCAGTAGCTTTTGGGGATTTTATTGAGGCAGTAAAACATTTTATAAAAATTTGAAAATATTTGGGTAGGCTCCCCTTGTCATGTAGAAGCTCCACAAAAATTGGGGTGTTAAAATAAAATGTTTTGAACCACTTTTGTTCATAGGGTTTTAAATATGTTATTTTTGGCAATTTCAATTTGATACTCTTTTAGTAATTCAAAAGCAAGTGAGAAGATATTGTTTTGAACTTTTGGAAGTTTCTTGACAAATATTTTAACTTTATATAATTTTCATTTTCATAGAGAAAATATTTGTTTGAAGGAAATAGAGAGTTAGGTAGAGAGAATAATTTATTAAAGTCATTTATTTGAATTGGAATCTTTAATTCAAGTTCTTGAATATTTTTAGAGTTTTGCTTATATTCAAGTGACATTCCAAATTTATTGTCAAGTGTGTTTTTAATTTACTACTCTAGCACACTCTAGCACACTTGATCAACTATACACACAAGCAACAACACAACAAGATCAAGATCACAACCAAGTCCACACAAGGTCAAACACAGCAATGGGAAGTAAAACACAATCATCAGTGAAACATTTCAAAAAGTTTTTGTTGGTTCTGAAATTTGGGTCATGTGAAACTAAGTTTTTCTTAGTTTCTAAATTTGGGATGTGACACTAAAAAAAGAGACAAATGACATGGAGAAAATTGATTTGCCAATCAGCAACCTCCACCACTAAAATAAAAGGTATTTCTCTATTTCCTACCATAAAATGGCCGGTAGGGAATAGGTAGCTGCCTGCCTGCCTGCCTCCTTGCTGCGTTCCTGCCTCGGTACATCTTAATGAACGAATCGAGTTGGGCAAGTCCCAAGTGGGTCTACACGCACCATGCTGCCAGCGCTCCTCCAATTCGGCCCATAGAAAGCCCAGCAGCCAGCCTACCTCTAGCCCTTCTTCTCCAAATGAGCGCTCTGGAATAAAGAAACTGACCACGGACGAAGTAGAACGAACTGGTTCTGCCGATGCCCAGATGCGTACATATACTTGAGTAAGTTGAGTTTCTAGCAAAAATCAAGGTAGGGCGGCCGCCGCCCTACCTTGCCCGAAGGGGTCCTCCGCCACTGCTTGGTGTACGTGTATTTCTTAACCTATTTTTCGTCTCGGCTCAGCCACGTCGCTCGTAGTTGTTGCCATGAACTCCGTTGTCATCGCAACGACTCTTAGGCCGTGCTCATTGTATGTGCATTTTTAACCCGCACTGCCGCACCACCACCGCGCCGTAGTATCGTCTTGCTCATCACCAGCGGTAGAGCGGTAAGTTCACCACACATGAAAAAGAGGTGAGAGTACACGAAACACAGATTTAAACCAAACACCGGTGCTTAAAACTCGTTTCCTCATGAACGGGTCTGAACGGAACGTTACGGCTAATCAAAACAACATGACTCATGTCACATTTTTTTCAAAACCAGACCTGTTTTGTCATGGATACAAAAGTCACAAAATCTCGAAGAGGAACCTCTTTGACGAGACCGACCAGGCAGTTTTCTACCTGATCAATCTTGTCTGTTTCGGCGCCTGACAGGTCCAAACTGCAAATGGCAACAAGGAAGACAGGTCCAAACTCCAAAGCGAGGGATGTAGTGGCTGCGGCGACTGAAGTGAACAAGAGGCCAAGCCCACGAGGCGCGCAACCGAACAAAAGAATCCCTCTGTCAACGCCATGGATTAGTTCAGAAGCTCACGTGATCGATCGCTCGGTAAAACTGCCCGTGAACCCTCCTCCCTCTCTGCCGTGTGGGCCCCGCGCCAGTTTCCCCTCCGTGCGTGCAGCGTGCGTCTCCCTAGACTAGACTCTAGACTCTAGAGCGTAGAGTAGGCTTGACTCCGTTTCTTTTTCTTCTCTTTTTCTTTGGCCGTCCGTCCGGGCGCCCTCACTCCCACGCCGTCGAGCTTTTCTTGCCTTCTCCCGCTCCCAGTACGGTAGGAATCAGGGAGAGGTGAGAGGTGAGGAGCGAGAGGTGGGGTTATGGAGATGACGGCGGCGCCGCCGCCATTGCCGCTCCCGTGCCTGTTCTTGCTCCTGCTGCTGTCCTCGTGCTCGTTGGCCAGCGGGAGGACCGCGGTCTCTTCGCCAGAGCCCGCCGCCGCCGCCGCCGCAAATGGGACCGCGGCCTCTTCTCCTCCGGCGGCTCCTCCCTTCGGTAGGTCACCCGGCTGGCTCGCTCGCGCTGAGGGACTACTCTGCCCAGCCCCTGCATTTGTGGTTTCCTCCTCTGGATTTCTCTGTCTCTCTTCCACTGCTGTTGTTTCAGAGCATACCTGCCTATCTGGGATCTGCGTAATTTTCTTCTTGCAAATAGTCTCAATGCGTTATTAGTCTTCTAGTTTTGGGGGGAGTTTTCTTTTTTTGTCGGATTTGTTCTGAAATGATAAAAATGCATTTCTGGATCTTACGTTTTGTTGTTCGAATTTTGCGGGAGAGAGAAAGCTGGTCTTTAACGTTGCCGCGGAAATTCCGCTGCGGGTTTAATGCCATCAAAATATGTTCTTCCGTTAGAGTTCTCTGTCTTCGACAATTAAATTCCTCCAAGTTCATAGCCGTTTCCAGCTCAAAAGAAAAAAATTCAGAGCCATTTCCGGCTCGAGAACGGAAAAGTTCAGCGCCGTTCCCAAGATTTTGATGTAACCCCCAATAGAAACTCTACTGTCCATCTTCTCGCGTTGCTAGATTATGCTCCTTGAGCTGTCCCAATAGCGGAATTCACACTCACTGAGCTGCCTGCTTGCTGTGTTGCAGTGATCACGGTGGTGCGACACCACCATTACCACCGCGAGCTGGTCATCGCCACCGTCCTCGCCTCCATCGCCACCGTCATGATCTTCCTCTCCACGCTCTACGCCTGGACCATGTGGCGGCGATCTCGCCGGATCCCCAACGGCAAGGGTGCACGGAGACCAGGTCCTTACTCATGGCTTTAGGAGTGTGTGCTGGTTCTTTCACCAGCTCATAATGTGTGTGTTTGAAACTAAACCAAATCGTCAACCTACTTGCATTGTTCAGACACCGCAAGAGGGATCACACTGGTGCCAATATTGAGCAAGTTCAGCACGGTGAAAATGAGCAAGAAGGGGCTCGTGGCGATGATCGAGTACCCGTCGCTGGAGGCGGCGACGGGCAAGTTCAGCGAGTGCAATGTGCTTGGTGTCGGCGGGTTTGGCTGTGTCTACAAAGCGGCGTTCGACGGCGGCGCCACCGCTGCCGTGAAGAGGCTCGAAGGCGGCGGGCCTGAGTGCGAGAAGGAGTTTGAGGTAACTCTGTTACTTTGTTACTACTACTGTCCATCCATTGCTTTCATTGTCAGCGGTGGGTTAAAATCCTTGGGTACTGTGGTTGTTGGCAGAATGAGCTGGATTTGCTTGGCAGGATTCGGCACCCAAACATAGTGTCCCTCCTGGGCTTCTGCGTCCATGGTGGCAATCACTACATTGTTTATGAGCTCATGGAGAAGGGATCATTGGAGACACAGCTGCATGGTATTGCTTTTCTATGATTGATGGCCCGGCCACTTATTGGCTGCAGCTCTTTCTTGAGATCTTCCAGATTGAGTTTTTTCATAAGTGCCTTGTGATTGTCTTCAGGGCCTTCACATGGATCTGCTATGAGCTGGCACATTCGGATGAAGATCGCGCTCGACACGGCGAGGTTCTTATGATCCTGCACTTTACTTGACACTGGGTGATGATTTTAAAATTGATGATCTGATGATTGACATACATTGGTTAACTGAAACTGGGCAGGGGATTAGAGTATCTTCATGAGCACTGCAATCCTCCAGTGATCCATAGGGATCTAAAATCATCTAATATACTTTTAGATTCAGACTTCAATGCCAAGGTACACTTCTCTAACTTTTCGTCAAGGTCAACTTATTTTTTTCATATTGACTGCAGGTAATAGAGTTGGAATGCACTTTTTTGTTCTTCTCAATTGCACAGATTGCAGATTTTGGCCTTGCAGTGACAGGTGGGAATATCGACAAAGGGAACCTACAGATTTCTGGGACCTTGGGATATGTAGCTCCTGAATATTTACTAGATGGTGCGGCCTCCTTTTGTTCTAAAATTCTACTGCCATTTGTAGACGAGATTAAATTATGAACTAAAAAATCTACTTCCATCGTCTCAATTTCAGGGAAGTTGACCGAGAAGAGTGATGTATACGCATTTGGAGTGGTCCTTCTAGAGCTCTTGATGGGAAGGAAGCCTGTTGAGAAGATGTCACCATCTCAGTGTCAATCAATTGTTTCATGGGTAATCAGCATCTCTTGCTCTGAACTTACTAAAGCACCGAGTAATTTATTCAGATTACAATATTCAGTTGCAATAGAGCATACTTTGATTTTACAATGCAACAATGAAAAGTTTGAGTTTTGCACGCAAACTAGAAATCAGCTGCAGTTTTTCTGTACAGTAATATCATTTGACATGCTTCATAATTGCACGCAGGCCATGCCTCAGCTGACTGACAGATCGAAGCTCCCCAACATAATTGACCCAGTGATCAAGGACACAATGGACCCGAAACACTTGTACCAAGTACTTACTCATCATGAACAAACTGATAACATTCCCCAATCTAGATACATTTACCTTTCAACTATTCTTGCTGATGATCCATGCCTGTGCAGGTTGCGGCGGTAGCTGTTCTATGTGTGCAGCCCGAGCCGAGTTACAGACCACTTATAACAGACGTTCTCCACTCTCTTGTTCCTCTAGTGCCCTCGGAGCTCGGGGGAACACTCCGAGTTGCAGAGCCACCTTCTCCAAACCAAATGCAGTATCATCCTTCTTGAGATGTGACCCTACAAGTTTCGTCGAAGCAGGGAAAAAGAATTATACCGTCCAATTGTAGGTCACTATTTATTGTGTAACTTATCTTGCCTGTACCTGCTGCTTGTCTGAGGATGCGAGTTCCAACCTACTGATTTTGCCGGACGAACTGAGAGAATTCTGCTTTGGAGAGAATTGTCTCAGATATCTTTTCATGTACAAAGAAGCGAGGAAAGATTTTTTTTTCTTTTCTTTGGATCTGTTACCTGGTGTCCAGATCTGAATTTTTCGAACACTGTTATCTCAACAGCATTTGAGAAAGCTGTGATCAGGGCTCCACAGGACAGGTGTTAACTGTTCTGGTTACTGCATAAGAATCTGATTATTGATTTCTGACAGCGATTGCAACACTTCCTCCCAACGAAAAAATATATATAATGCAACAAGTGCAGATGTTGATATTAGTGAGAAAAGAAAATCACATGGCTGCATATATTGTTTTAAAATGACTAAACATGAAGAAGATGGAGCAAGCAGCCATGTGCAATTTTACAAGGACCATGCCTACCTTAACTGTCAGCGACATGAACTTCTTTATGAACCTAGGTTATTTTGTAGCTATGCTGACAAGTGACAATCTCCTCTCAACTAGAGCACCATGGCTGGCTTGTGCTCAAGGTAGGACATCATGGGTAAACTATGGTGGCCAGTAACATTAAGTCCCTTTTTATTTCATTCATGGTAGTCAAATCTTTCACACACTTTTCATACAAATAAAAATATTTTACATGTCATCTAGAAATCTGTCTTCTGTCTGACTCTCATGTCTTCCTCATCATGCTGGAAATGATCAAAATTCAGAAACAAGAACAAGAAGAAATAAAAAAAAGGAATCAACAACTCCAAAAGGTGGCAACCTCTGGATGCATCTCATTGAAGCCCCTGCAGGGTCGGCATGGAAGAAATGCTGGGCACCGGATACGTTTTCTTGCTTTGATAGGGAGATGGCATCTGCTTCATTCAATTCAATTTAGACAATAACTGCACATGGATGCATTGGCAGCTTGGGCAGAGGAGCTGCTACTGCTCACTCCACAGCTCCATGTCCACCTCTTTGCCCCTTTGTTTTGTTTTGTTTTGTTTTGTTTTGTTGTAGAACTATGTCAATCTCTTGATCAATGCTGGAAGATTAGCAGTGTTGGAACTTTGCTTGCTGTTGCTGCAGTTGCACTTGGAGGTTTCTGTAAGCTATTTCAGGTACATGATTTCTGCCTGCCTGTGCTTGCTGGTCCCTTTATGGGCTTTACCTTTTTGCATTTGAGGATGATTTGGCAAGTTCAAAACTATTATTCTTGATAAAAACTTGTATCTTTTGTTTTGACTTCTGAATGCTTGTGAAAATACTATGCATCATTCATTTCCTCAGCTCCTAGCAGAATTAATAAAAACACCAACACCAACAAAATTTCTGAAAAATAAAATAAGATGTTGATGCATGCATATTAATAAATAGCAACCAATATTCGTATCATCACAACAAATATCACAGAAGCAATAACTACCTGAAAATAATTCTGGCTTGACAGTGAGTGAGGAGCCGGTTGTTATTGTCAGTTAGGTGTTGAAATCATCAACACCAGAGACAGGACCGTGAGCTGTGGCCACGAGAGCTGATCGTCGAGCAGCTGCTGCAGGTTCTTCTCCTGGCTTGTGGTGCAAAACAGGCTGTGGACCTCGGATCGCCTTGCTATCAGGGGGTGGCCTCACACCCCTCTGTGTCAGCTTTGCAAAGCGCACGACGAGACGACCAGACATATCCTGTTCGAATGCAGGTTCTCTCGCCGCATCTGGCAGGCAGCTGCCTCCTGGCTATCATGCCCCTCCCTGGTCAATGACCTAGGCCATGGACGCCCCACGGTGCTGGCCTACTGGCAGGCGCTTGCTAAGACGCCAACTGCACACCACAAAGGTCTCAAGTCGGCTATCATACTGATAACTTGGGAAGTATGGAAGGAGCGCAATGCATGGGTCTTCAACAACAAATTCACTATGCCGGCAGTCCTGTTCGAGAAAATAAAAGACGAAGGGAAGAACTGGATCCTAGCGGGCGCTAAGCACCTAGGAGAGATCGTCTCCTGAGTTGTTTCCAGAGTTTTACACTATGTAACCCTTTTCATTTGGCCTAAGCCGTGTCCCTTTGCTTCTTCTATATCAATAAAAAAGACAAATCTTTTGCCTCGTTTCAAAAAAGACTAGGAAGAGAATGGAGGAGCAGTAACACAGGGACGTGCCAGCAGTAGGAATGGACCATGCCAATGCCATCATACATGGTGCAACCAACCACCAGCTTCAATGATACAAATCTCTTTATTTTTTTATTTGTGAAGAATGGCAACTGGTCGCTTACACACGTGTGGTAATGCTTTTTTCTTTTCTTTTGAGTACATTGCAAGTATTATTGTAGAAATGCTTCTGACTCGGGATCGTTGCCATGTGGTGGAACTAGCCGACGTGGTCTCTATTGCTAGGTTGGAAAATCAAATTATCATCAATATTGGTGTTGTACTGTTTATCACTTTTTATTGTTGAATTTGATTTCCCATGTTTCCAAGATTAATTTAATTATAAATTTGAAGTTTTACATGTTTGTGGAGCACCAACTAATCATATTGTATTTTTTCAGATAGTTTACGTGTGCGTGCCTGCGGACGTGTGCGCAAGGGGTGGAGGCCCCCCCACTTATCCCACTAATCTTATTTTTGCATCCTTGCCACTGGAGGGGGCATGTCGGTCCGTGGGCGTGTGAGACTTTGAGTGGAGCAAATAGGTTGGCGGAAAATGTGCTTCTAGGGCGAACAAACGTGTTAAATAAATTCAAACACCGATGATTTTTATTGACAATGAACACGATCTTGCCTTCCATACGAGTGTAAAGTCTCCAGAAGAAAAGTCACATTTTTGCGCTAAAAAACAAAAACCAGTGCTAGATAAAGAGCAATTTTTTAAGATTTCTTTTTTCACATGGCCCCCACAACTTTGTCTTTGGTCATGAAAATTTACATGTACACATAGGATGCGGAAATACATAAACAATGTTTTTAGAAAATGACATTAAGAACATCACTTGCTTCACCCAGAGAACATGCTCGAGTGCCGATATAAATTACTAGAGAAAAATGGGATTATTGTAGTGGAATAAGCTAAGACTTCTACTCTTGTGTTAATTTTGGTGAAATTCAGAATATGCAATTTGAAACTAAGGCTAAATAATTTCTAATCGTTTACCACTCGGTTTTTTTGTGGGCCAGGAAAAAATTCATTTGTCTATGTTGCGTCTTTTTTTGTGATATAAAAACGAACAAATGGAGCATGACATATGTTTTATAGGCCCGAATGTGATGATCCATCCAGATGCCAATGCGCCCGTATTTGATCCTGCACCACCTCGCTCTTGTAGTGTAGAAATATTATGGAGATGGAGGTCGTCGAGGGAGAGATGGAGAGGAATGAAGATAGGATCGAAATTATGTGATGGAAACTAACGCGATAAGCGGATATGGATCTATCCAGTGATGCCACCACCGTTAGCACAAAAGACAGACTAAAGGTGAAAATTTGACACGCACCTTGTCACAATGGACACAAGCCCAAAGACATGGCTCGATCAATATTCACCATCTACAAAATCCCTTCTCGTAATCAATGAAAAATGCCGTCTTTTGGATTCTCTTTTCTAGAAAAAATATTCGCCATTAAGGATAATGAGTGGAAATATATACAAGAGTTTTACACTTCGCCAAGATTAACATGTGATAGCTCCGACAATTCCACACCCTACATGCATCTCTAAGCCAATTCCATCTTTCAGTGGGGAGCCAGAAATAAATCACTTGGAAGGTCCCCGCCTCAGGTTTCTTTTCGGTGCCATCATCCTACTCGATCTATTCTTTCCATGATAATTTATCCACGATCGTGTATACTGTATAGACTACGGGTCGCCCTTAAATTAGAGCATGTTGATTATGGGGAATATGTCAATTTTTAAATGAGTCCTACAATCGACAGCACACCATATTTTTGGTTGTCCATCCTCGATTCACACTTGGGTGCGTGCGGGATTAGCTTTGTCTCAAAGATTTACATATCATTGATTGGGTGACTCTCGATCGTCCACCTCTATTAGCCTCATGGAGAAGAGCCATGTCACCCCTAGTTATGATCGTGCGAAATTGATAAAAATACATGCAATTTCTGCCATACAATTCCAACAATAATCATCGCCAAACATAAAAGTGAAGACCCGTATGTCATCGTTGCCTCGGGAAGGGACATTTGAGCTCTATCGTGCCACAAGAGTAACACGTTGGGGTTGTTTTGCACCCACGGGTGTATTTGATAAATATCTAATCGCTCTTCTTCATAGTTAATGAGACGCGCCTAAGCTTTGTTTGTGTTTATAAAATATATCATTAGTGATAAGCTATGACGCCCCCCGCAAAAAAAAAAAGAGATAAGGTATGGCGCAATGTATATCCTACAGAAAATGACCTTTACCCCTGCGCAGGGAATAATGTGCTGGGCAAGTTAGATATTAATGGGCCAGAATGTGATGGTCCAGCCATATACTAATGGGCCAGCAAGAATGGCTAGATCTGGATGTTGTTAGTTCTCTTAAAGTCTCTAAAACAGCAGAGTTCGAAGTTTCGAACAATCTAACAAAAAGCAGGTTCCAAACAGAATTGTACAATCTAATCTGGAGAGACTGACGAAGTATCCGGTGAAAACAGCCGCTCCGTGAAAACGTGCAAACTTTGGCGCTGGTCCATCAGATTCACAACATACGGTACCGATCAAAGCTGGGAGCACTAACCACCCACTAAACACTCCTTTGCCGATAACCCCCTCCCTTGAGATAAAACCTAGAATTTGGCGTAATGAGCCCGCCGGCATGGGTCATATATTTATAGACATAACAGAGGAATACAATCGCATTACAATTATGGTTAGGATATGCACCAATCTAAACATACCTAACTAATTAACGTGAGCTGTACAATTCTATCTTTAACACTCCCCCTCAATCTGATCCATGGTCACAAGGTCCAGATTGGGACAAAATCTGTCGAGACTTTGTCTAGTGGCTGGCTTGGTGAATATGTCTGCCACTTGATCACCTGAAGCAATAAACTTGACAGTCATGTCTCCTTGAGCTACACGTTCTCGTACAAAGTAGAAGTCAATTTCTATGTGCTTGGTGCGAGCATGAAATACTGGGTTGGCCGAGAGGTAGGTTGCTCCGAGGTTGTCACACCACATGATGGGTACACGAGGTTGTGCAACCCCTAACTCCTTAAGTACTGACTGTACCCAAATAGCTTCTGAAGTCCCATTGGCTAGTGCTTTGTACTCTGCCTCTGTGCTGGATCTTGAGACAGTTGGTTGCTTCTTGGAACTCCAGGATATGAGGTTTGGGCCAAGGTATACTGCAAAACCACTGGTTGAGCGTCGATCATCTGGGCAACTGGCCCAATCTGCATCTGTAAAGATGTTGAGTTGTGTGGAGTCAGTTTTTCTGAATTTTAGTGCTGCCTTCGCTGTCCCTTTGACATAACGAAGGATTCGTTTGACAGCTTCCCAGTGAGCATCAGTTGGATGTGCAAGGAACTGACAGACTTTGTTCACGGAGTATGCAATGTCTGGCCGTGTGAGAGTGAGGTACTGTAATCGTCCTACCATGCTTCTGTACTTGAAAGCATCATCAGCTGACAACTCCTTGCCTGTATGTCGCGTCAGTTTCTCTGCACCAGACAATGGAGTAGGAGTGGATTTGCAATTCTCCATGTTGGCACAGTATAGCAAATCTAGAGCATATTTGCGCTGTGACAACGTCAGTCCCCCAGAATTGTAAGCCACTTCGAGACCAAGGAAATATTCCAGACGCCCAAGGTCCTTTATGGGGAAAGTGTCAGCAAGCGAGTGCACAAGATGATCAACTGCCTCTTGAGTCGACCCAGTGATCACGATGTCGTCGACATACACCAGCATAAATATCTGAACTCCTGCTGCATGATAGAGGAAAAGCGATGTGTCTGCTTTGGATGCCTGAAAACCAAGCTGCTGTAATCTCTCACTCAAACGTGCGTACCAGGCTCGAGGCGACTGTTTTAGGCCATACAGTGCTCGCTGGAGTTTGCACACATGATCGGGTCGCGCTGGATCTTCAAAGCCAGGCGGTTGCTGCATGTACACATCTTCGGAGAGAAAGCCATGGAGAAATGCATTGCTCACGTCCACCTGACGCAGGCACCAGCCACGAGTGACAGCAAGGGAGAGCACAAGCCGAACTGTTGCTGGCTTGACCACTGGACTGAAGGTGTCGCCATAGTCCAGGCCATATTGCTGTGTAAACCCTTGAGCAACGAGTCTGGCTTTATACTTGTCAACGGAGCCGTCAGGGCGCTGCTTTGTTTTGAACAGCCACTTGCTCCCCACGATGTTCACTCCCGTCGGTCTGGGAACAATAGTCCATGTGCGAGTTTTGCATAGTGCAGAGAATTCTTCTTCCATGGCTTGACGCCACACTGGTTCGTGGAGGGCATCACGGTGCGATGCCGGGGCAGTGGCAAGAAATGCACGTCATCTCGGATCATATTTGACCGTTCCGTCAGTGAACTTCTTTTCCCGGCGAGTGTTGTCACGGAGCCGGGTGACCATCGGGTGACCAACGGCATCCTGAGGCTGAACAGGCGCGGACGTAGACGAGCTGGCTGCATGATCCAACACGGGTGTTGCTGCAGCAGGACTGCTTGGATGTTCAGGCGTGGGGGGTGATGCAGCTGCTTCATCAGTACTCATGTCTGGGACTACCTGCACACGATCAGCTGCAGCTTGGGGAACAGAGTCAGTGTACAAATATAACAGGTCATAGTTGCGCACATGATCATGCGTTGCTGGTTCGTGAGCAGGAAATGAGACAAGGTCAGAGAGGGTGGACACATCAGGTGTGGTGCCAGGAGTGGCATATGGGAAAACGGATTCATCGAAGACGACGTCTCGAGAGATGTAGATGCGGCCTGTCGTGCGATCAAGGCACTTGTATCCTTTGTGCATGGGGCTGTACCCGAGAAACGTGCAGGGTTTTGATCTAAAAGCAAGTTTGTGGGTATTGTATTTGCGGAGGCTGGGCCAGCAGGCACACCCGAAGGTGCGAAGAAAGTTGTAGTCCGGGGCAAGCTGGAGGAGGCGATGAATGGGAGTGTCATTGTTGATGACAGGAGTGGGCATCCGGTTGATGAGGTAACAAGCAGTGAGGAATGCCTCATCCTAGTAGTGCAACGGCACTGAGGAGTGCGCTAGGAGGGCAAGGCCAGTTTCAACGAGGTGACGGTGTTTTCGCTCAGCAACTCCGTTCTGTTGGGAGGTATGGGGACAGGAGACGCGGTGAACAATCCCTGTTTGCTGAAAATATTTATGTAGGCGATGATACTCCCCTCCCCAATCGGATTGGATGGCTTTAATTCTTGTTTTCAGAAGAAGCTCAACGTGTTTTTGGAACGCATAGAAAACCTGCTCTACGTCAGATTTGTGCTTAAGGAGGTATATCCAACAGAATCGACTATAGTCGTCTATGAAGCTCACATAGTACTTGTAACCACCAGATGAGGATCTGGCCGGTCCCCAAACATCAGTATGAAGCAATTCAAGTGGAGCAGTAGAAACACGAGAAGATAAATTATAAGGTAGCTGGTGGCTTTTAGCACGTTGACAGGCATCACAAACAGAATGGTCTGAAGTAGGGAGAGAACACGGGAGACTATTATTCTTAACAAGGGAGTGAACAATTTTATTCGCAGGGTGGCCGAGCCGCTGATGCCATCTATCAGTGGAGACCTTGGAGCTGGAGTGGGCATGGTGGGAGGTTGATGACGCTGAAGCTCGGCTCATAGGGATGGGGTAAAGGCCGTCTCGACTTCTACCGTGCAGAAGGGTTTTCCCCGTGGCTCGATCCTTGACAAGGAAATACAAACGGTGAAATTCAATGTAAACATCATTGTCAGAGACTAGTTTGTGAACAGAAAGGAGGTTTTTACTTATGTGTGGAACATGTAGGATGTTTTTAAGATGCAAGGGAGAACCAGCTAAACGCGAATGACCGATGTGAGCAATAGACAAACCTGATCCATTTGCAACCTGAACCTGGTCCTTGCCGTTGTAGCGTTCATGCACATGGAGCCGTTCTAGCTCACTTGTCAGGTGGTCTGTGGCGCCTGAATCCATGATCCAGGGACTCTCAGTCTGAAACTGGTTGGTGGTTGCAGCGTTGCCGGAACGTTGCTGTTGGAAGTCTTGATCAAACAGCCTTCGGCAGCTTCGGGCGTCATGTCCCCAGATGCTACAGATCTGGCAGCGGGGTCGGCGACCACGGCCGCCGTTCCTGCCACCACTGTTGCGACCGCCTCCGCCTCCATTGCGGTTGTGATCATAGCCACCACCTTGATACTGCTGGTTTCCACCTCCTTGGTGAGACTGGTAGCCGGGCTGGTAGCTGCCTCCACCACCTTGATACTGCTGGTTTCCACCTCCTTGGTGTGACTGGTAGCCGGGCTGGTAGCTGGCTCCATTGCGTTGGCCACCATTGCCGTTGTACCCGTTAAACCATTCCTGGGTACGGGGCGGGCCGTAGTTCTGATCTCCACGGCGCGCCGCAGCGTTGGCAGACGAGGACCAGCTGTTCTCCTCCATCTCTGTGCTTGCGTAGTCTCATATGATAACAGGATGGAATAGAAGTCGGTAAGAGCTACCTTTGAATTGAACACTGACATGGATGCAGAGATTGCATTGAACTCTGATCCGAGACCACTCAGGATATGGTCGATGAGCTCATCTTCAGAAACAGGTGCTCCGATCGCTGCCATGGTGTCAGCAATCGACTTCTTCTTGTGGAAGTACTCGGCCACAGTCAGATCCTTCTTCTTCAGTTGGTGAAGTTCGTTGCGCATCTGACGGATGGCTGCATGGCTCTGTGCTCCGAACATGCCGTTGACCGCAGCCCAGACCTTGGCTGCAGTATCGAGTCCGATCATCTGACTAGCAATGTCAGGGGATGTCAGGGGACATGTTGGTGAGAAGCGCGGACAGCACGCGCTGGTCCTGAACCCACCATGCATGGTGGTCGGGGTTGGCCACTATGGTGGCGTCGGCGTCGGTTCCTTGGGTGATCGTGGCCGGTGGTGCGGACGTGTGCCATCAAGGAAGCGATGCAGATTTGCACCGGCGATATGAGGGTAGATGATCGACTTCCACAACATAAAGTTGGATCGATCAAGTGGTATGGTGATGTTGCTGATGGAGGTAGAGGTTGGGGCGGAAGACATGATGGCGCCGGCGGATGAGAGTTGGAGTGCGGAGGTTGTCATGATCTCGGCGGGGCGTACCGGCGGCGGCGTAGGCTAGGTTAGATGTGATCGCTAAGCCTAGCTCTGATACCAAGATAAAACCTAGAATTTGGCGTAACGAACCCGCCGGCATGGGTCATATATTTATAGACATAACAGAGGAATACAATCGCATTACAATTATGGTTAGGATATGCACCAATCTAAACATACCTAACTAATTAATCGTGAGCCGTACAATTCTATCTTTAACACCTTGGTCATTAGATTGAAAACGGTTTGGTAATTGGTACTATCCTCTTCCTTCAGAAAAACACCAACGACATGGCGACCGGGAGGCGCGGCTCTTCATGCCATGGCGATTCGGAGATTGTGGCACTGGTCTTCTTGCGGCGGCAGCTCGTAGCCCCAACCCTACGGTGACCCAGCGCTGACCCAACGTGATGACGGCCGTGGTGTTTGACGCCCGCAACGGCGACCCGACGGCCACGACGATTCTCTCAAGCGGCGACGGCAACCTGGCGCTGTCCATGACACTGCAACTCGGCGGTTCGAAAACATTGGCACCTACCCTCGTGAAACTCGGCGTCGGTCCTTACTGTTGCCGTCCAGCCGAGGACTGCACTTCGCGTCCATGTACTGATGTATTCCGTGCATTTGTGCAAACGTTGAAGCTTTTGCTTTTTTAATGCAATTCATGCATGTTGTGATGGCAACCAGTGTGCTTATTACGATGTGATGCAGTTCGTGTATGATCGATTGTGTTAAGAAGACAATAATTGAATCCTTGATTTCAATTGGTCGTGAGTTTCATTCTGTAGAGGACAGAGGAGCTCTGGAGCTGCCAGGTTGTTGCTTATGAAGTTAGGAGAGTCATTGCCGGTGGACGGCGTTTTCTCACGGCCTGTGCCAGCGGATGGTTGTGGCTCATGGCCTGTTCCGGCGCCTGAGGGCGGTGGCTCACGACCGGTTCTTCCAACAGTTGGCAGTGGCTCACGGCCGGGGTCAGTGAAAGAGCGAGGACGAGGGGCCGCGCGCTGGAGGGAGAGAATTCATGGGCGGGCCCAGGGGAGGTAGAGCCGTAGAGGGCACACTGCCGGGGGATGACGGCGATTCTCCATCACATCGCAACATCGAAGATGAAGCACGGAGGATTTTCCTGATCCTGGGTTAGAGTGAGGGGTTATTCACAAAAGAGTGTTTAGTGGGTGGTTAGTGCTTCCGTCTTTGATCCGTACCGTATGTTGTGCATCTGATGGCCCAGCGCCAAAGTTTGCATGTTTTCACTGAAGGGTGGTTTTCACCTAGCATGTAACCTTCATAAATTTATTGTACAATATGCCTGAGTCCTACGAAATGTCCAAACTGAACCGACTAAGTCACCAAAGCTACCACGATTATTCATCATCATCAATCACCTGACTAATTTAAGCTGCTACTGAAAAGGAAAGAAAAGAAGAAGAGAAAAAATAGGTAGGATCCTGAGGTCCTGACTAGAAGCTAAATCACTAAATCAAGATCTTCTTGATTCCATCTGCTGCTTATGTCTGTAACTAGTATATAACTGATCTGAACTGAACTGCAGAAGAAGGGGGGAAAAAATCTGTTCGTCGATCATCAGACGGTGTAGTTGTGGTTGATGGTGTCGATGTCGAGCCCCTTGAGCTTCACCACGGAGTCGACGTGGCCCTTGAGCGTGTACAGCTCCCTCAGCCTAGCGATCTCGGCGCGCCGCTTGGCCTGCTCGGCGATCTCCGAGAGCTCGCTCTTGTCCTCACCGGCGCCGGCGGCCGCCGAGGAGGAGGCCTCGGCGCCGCCAGCCGTGTTCAGGCCATGGAGGGACCTCTGCGCGACGGCCCACTCCGCCTTGCGCTTGTCCTGGCCGTAGTCCACCCCCTGCGCAAACGCCGTCTTGCCGTCGAACACGTTGCTCCACCCCCTACCGGAGAGGAAGTAGCGGATGGCGAACTTGAGCACGTCGAGCGGGAGGTAGGTGACGGCGGTGAAGAGCCAGATGACGCCGGCCCAGCCCCACCCGATGCCCTTCATCCTGGCGAACGGCCAGTTGGCGGACACGGCGATCAGCGTCGCCACCAGCTGCGCCGCCATGAAGGCGAGCACGAGCAGCGCGCCCGGTCGCTCCTTGAACGACCAGCCCCGCGACCGCGTCACGAAGATGAGCGCCTGGCTGATGATGCTCACCTGCAGGTACACCGCCGCCATCAGCTCTTCCCTGCTCCCGCCGATCGGGTGCACATTGAATTTTTCTGCAAAACGCAACAGCAATGTGAGTGATGGGACGGTGGCTGAGACGACGACCACGACGGCAAGAGAAAATAAGGACCGTGAAGAAGTCGGTGGAGTTGACGGCCCAGAAGAAGATGACGGTGGCGAGGGCCTGGTAGGTGCCGAGGACAATGCCCGTGGCAAAGATCTCCTTGAGGCGCCACGAGTCGGGGGTCGGCGACGGCTTGACGCGGTCCTTGGAGATGGTCATGATGGTGCCGTCGTTGAGGATGGCGATGATGAGCACCATGAAGGGCGAGAAGTCGAACTTCCAGATGAGTGCCAGGAGGAGGAAGCCGAGGACGACCCTGATTGTGATGGACACGGCGTAGATGGTGTAGTTCTTCATCCGCTGGAAGATAGCGCGGCTGGTGAGCACGGCGCTTATGATCACGCTGAGGCCGGGCTCCGTGAGCACGATGTCCGACGCGCTCCGGGCGGCGTCCGTGGCGTCGGCGACGGCGATGCCGATGTCGGCCTTCTTGAGCGCCGGCGCGTCGTTCACGCCGTCCCCCGTCATCCCGCAGATGTGCTTACGATCCTGCAGCCGCCGCACGATCTCGTACTTGTGCTCGGGGAACACGCCGGCGAAGCCGTCGGCCTTCTCGATGAGTTCGTCGACATCCATGCCACAGGTTTCGCCGCCCTTGAGAAGGGAGCTCGAGGGGTACATGTTGGTGCCCATGCCGAGGCGCCGGCCCGTTTCCTTGCCGATGGCCAGTTGGTCTCCCGTGATCATCTTCACGTTCACGCCCAGGTCGAGCGCGCGGCTGATCGTCTCGGCGCTATCGTGCCGTGGCGGGTCGAACAGCGGCAGCACGGCCAGGAACTGCCACGGAGAGCCCTTTGCCTCCTTGCTCCTCTCGGGCACGCTCTGCCGCGCCACGGCCAGAGAACGCAACCCTCGGTCGGCGAACTTGCCGATGATAGCGTGCACGCGCCGGCGCACATCCTCTCGTAGCCCGCATAGATCGATTATCTGCTCAGGTGCACCCTTGCTCACCCGGTGCCAGGTCCCGTCGGCGCCATCGATGTAGGTGATGGCGGTGCGCTTGTCTACCGGGTTGAACGGCATGAAGTGCACCTCCTGGATGCCGGCGCGCGCCTCCTTGGGGTCCGCGAGCATGCCGACGATGGACGCGTCGATGGCGTCCTGGTTCTCCGTCCTCGACGCCCGGGCGGCGTAGAGCACCACGCCGTCCCTGTCCACGTCCTTGGCAAAGGACTCGATCATGTTCTTGTCGACGGTGAGCTTGTTGAGCGTGAGTGTGCGGTCTTGTCGCTGCAGAGTACGTCCATGCCGGCCATCTCCTCGATGGCGGTCATCCTCTTGGTGATGGCGCCCTGCTGTGAGAGCCGGTGCGAGCCGATGGCCATGGTGACAGAGAGCACGGTGGGCATGGCGATTGGGATGCCGCCGATGAGGAGCACAAGTAGGTTGTCGATGCCGTCGCGGTACGCCCGGTGCTGGATCGGGTACATGACGATGATCTCCACCGCCATGCCGACGGCGATGGACACGATGCAAAAATTGCCGATCGCCGTCAGAACCTGACCAATCATTGACAAACCCCATTAGTACGATAATCAGAAAGTGTTTGAGTGAACAAATAAAATGTGAGCACGTACGGACATACGTACCTTTTGGAAGTGGCCGACGTTGTTGGTGGAGTCGACGAGGTGGGCGGCCTTGCCGAAAAAGGTGTGGACGCCGGTGGCGATGACAACGGCCTCGATCTCGCCTTGCTTGCACGTCGACCCGGAGTAAACGCTCGAGCCAGGGGGCTTGTTGACGGGCATGGACTCGCCGGTGAGCGCCGACTGGTCGATCTTGAGTGGGTCGCCCTCCAGCAGCCGCGCGTCGGCCGGGATGATGTCGCCAAGTTTGATGCTGATGATGTCGCCAGGGACGAGGATCGCCGCTTCCTGCTCCGACCACTTGCCATCACGGAGCACCTTGGTCTGGGGGGCGAGGCTGGCCATCAGCGCCGCCGCCGCGTTGCCGGCGTTGTTCTCCTCGATGAAGCTGATGGTGGAGTTGATGAAGAGGAGGGTGACGATGCCCACAAAGTCCTGCCAGTCGGGGGGCTTGCCGCCGCCGTTGGCGAGGGCGATGGCCATGATGGCGGCGGACTCCATGACCCACGACAGAGGGTTCCACATGAACCCCAGGAACTTGAGGAACTTGCTCTCCTGCAAATCCACGTAGATCGCATATGTGCATGCATGCACGATGAGTTCTCCACCGATCTAACAAAAAAAAGGAAAGATGTGTTCTTCGTCGATCGGATCGTACCTTCTTCTCCTGGAGTTTGTTGGGGCCGAAGGACTCGAGGCGGCTGACGGCATCGACGGAGGAGAGGCCGTGCGGCGAGCAACTCAGCACCGAGAACACCTCCGGGATCGGGATCGTCTCCTGGTGAAAAAAAGTACAACCGAACGTCAGCAATGAAGCCGTACTGCGCGCATGCATGCCGGAGTGACAAGATCGGAGGGGGAGAGGAGGAGGACTTACAAGATCCACGCTCTCATTCCGGAGATCTTCGAGTGAGGCGGCCATGGCGCTGGCCGTCACCGGCGACCGAGGGGCCGCGGAGGGATTGACTGTGCTACTTGCGGATCTGATACCCTAACAAGTCCAACTGATATGGCTACAGAGGGGGGCCAAACATGGCAGGAAATAAGGGCTCCGAGGCACTAGGGATCGGCACGATAATCACTGCATATCCATCTGAATCCTTTTCTCAGGTCAGGAAGCCGATTTGCTATATTGCTTGCAGAAAATCACGTCCTATGCATATATCTACCACGTACCCAAAACAAATCCCGTATTTTCCGAGGTGGTAAATTGCGGAAATCGCCCTACGTGATTATTTCCATTCCAGTGTGATTTTTTGCTGGACGACGTTGGCGTCATCCGACTGATGGCTTGCACGGATCGTGCCCCTCGTTAGAGCATCTCCAACAGCCGCGCTACCTTGTGGCGCGCTAAAACAAGTTTCCAGCGCCAGCGCTGGAAAATTTTGCGTGCCGATGTAGCACTTCAGCAGGCGCGGTAAAATGCAGCGCGCGCCGGCGCTTGGCAACAAAACAATCCATCCCAATTTGACAAGAAAATGACCTCAAATCTTATGCAAAATGACTTGACCAACATAGCATAGTTCAAATTCATGAGATAGTTCAAAGTCACCAAACAACTAGCAAGTTCATGACAATTAAAGTTCACACAAACGAATAAAACAACAACAATCACAAGGCATGTCTCCTATTCTTCCTCCTCTTTTTCATCCTCTTGTTCCTCCTCTTCTTCCTCCTCATCACCTTCTTCCCGATCATCTTGAGGCGTCTCCTCATCATTGGAAACTCGGACGGTGTTCCCACTATCTCCAAAGACACCATCACAAGGCATAGGCGGCACAACGGAAGGCGGAGGTGCACTCATGTAACCCGTAGGTGCACCCATCCCTACCATGCTTCCTTTCTTGCTTTCACAAGACAATCCATTGCATTTTTATCTCATCATGTCCTCCCTTCTTCTTCTTCTTCTTCTTCTTCTTCTTCTTCTTCTTCTTCTTCTTCTTCTTCTTCTTCTTTTGCTTGTTTACCTCCAATTGGTCTTTGTGGCTTCGAGTAGGCAACCGAGTTTGGCGTAGGGCTCCTGTTGCCGCCATCACTTGATGAACCATCATCATCCACCCATTTATAGTTGCCTTGGCTCTCTTTGGCACATCTATAGGGCCATCACAATTCTTCCATTTCTCTTCATCCTTCAACACTTCATAGCAATGATACAACACAAATGCTCTCCCTTGCTTAACCTTGCCTTTGTTGTTCTTCTTAGCTTCTCCCCGAAACAAGTTTTGTGCAATATCAAGCTACACAAAATAAAGAACAAGTCATACTACCATTCAAAACACAAAGTAGAGAACAAGCATGATAGTGGAACAAAATAGAGAAATGGCACTTACCCTATCTTGATCATTAGTACCACTTGGGTTCATCCTATCAACCGCCAACGTTGCCGACGCCCATTTCATGCAATCGGAGTTGATCAACGACCACCGGGACCGCGTAGAGATCTATCAGTGCGCTCAATTCCACTAGTGTTGCATGCATCAAAGTGCTCCTTCATCATAAACCAATATGTATCTTTGGTTTGGTCCGTTGCAACGGCGGCATCCATGGACACACTCAACAATGTATTGCATAGCAAAATGTTCTCACTCAAGGTGTAGTTGGAAGCCCTTTCTTTCGGTGCATCTATCATACCCTCACCCTCATCATCCATTTCATATTCATGATCATCATGATGCATTTCATTGGTTTGAGACCAATGAGAATTGTTGGAGCCAACATTCATAGTTGATAAATATGCTTCATCAACCAAACTACAAGATATACCAACACTAAATAAATCAATCTACCCATATGTGAACAACAACAAAAATAAATAAGAACCATGCATACCTTGTAGGCATTTGATCAAACACCATATGGGCATGGGCCGCCGGGGCATCAAATTGCATGATCGGAGGCGCTGGTGGAGGGGTTGTCGGACACACACCCGGAGGCTTCGCACGCCGCTTGGGGGCTCCTCCCTTTCGTGCTGCCGTCGCCGCCGCCAGCGGCCGCTTCGTGGCGCCGGTCCGTTGCCTCGGCGCAGCCGGCTGCGCGAGGCCTCCCTGCAAGTTCGTCCACGGCGCCGCGCGCGATGGCGGCGCTTGGAGTTGGTGCGGCGCCGGCGGAGAAACCGGTGCTCACGCCCGCGCTAGGGTTTGCGGCGGCCCCAGCGGCAGAGGCGTCGCGGGTGTAGGGAGGGGTTGGGGGATCTCGGTTTAGCCTTCCATCGCTTATTTCGTCGGCGGCGGCGCAGGGCGGCGCGACTGGAGGTTTTAGATGGGCGGTTGCCAATTCACGGGCAAATTGGAGCTATCCCGCGCGCTAGAGCGGACGCAGAAATAAACCGTGCGCGATGCCGCAATGTCCCGCACGCTGGCACCTGTTTACCGCGCGCGTGGTTTTAGCGCGGCCATTGGAGCTTCGCATTTCGCCCCGCGCGCTATATTACCGTTATTTGCTGCGTGCGGCCCATTTAGCGCGGCTGTTGGAGATGCTGGTCTTCATAAAAGTCCAAATCTCGGCTATCCGTCCTTGTAGCAAAACCTCCACGCACGTAGCAAATAATTTGTACAGTTACAACCACGTGTAGAATTTTATTCCGTGGTGGGTGGTGGGTTAAAAACAGACATGAAAGTGTGGAAGTATTTAGAATAAAAAAATGTGAAACAGAACCCGACCCCGTGTCGCCTCCCTTGGGCGGCTCGGGGAACCCTAAACCAGTGTGCCACTGCCCACTCTCACGCGCAGTGTGGCCCCTATCGGCGAGATCTCGAGGTGGGGAGGGAGGCTTGGCCCCGGCACTATGGCCAGTGTGCGTCCCCGGTGGTCTTCGTCTAAGAGTCGTCCCTCTGTAGTGCCTCCTGGCTCGTGGTCTTCAGCCGTCCCCCAGTGCGGTGCCACCGGCTCTACTCGGCGTGTTGGGGTGGGGTGACATCCCCTCTCCCATTCCTGGATTTGGCCGGCGTGATGGAGGTCGCCGTGGTGTGCTGTGTCAGTGTGCTTGGTGCCACATCTGTACGCGCCCGTTCTAGCCCGCTGGCGGCCCCGGGTAGTGAGGAAGGTGGCTTATGTGCGATGTTGGCGCCGCCGTCGCTCAGGAGGTGTTGGTCTAGTGGGTTGCAGATTGGCGGTGCTGCATGTCCGCACCTTGGTTTGGCTCCGTGGGGGTGATAAATTCCGGGTGCTCAGGGAAAAAGCCCGATGGCGCGGCGTCCATGGACGTCGTTCTCCCTCATGAGGGGTCATTGTGGAGCTCCTTGGTCTCCTCAACCTCGGATCACATCTTCAGGTGATCAAGACCTAGATCCTGCGGTGCAGGGTCGGACGACGACATCGATCCACGTCGCCTCCCCTCTTGAGGACGTCTTCTTGAAGATGGTGGTTTCTGCGTGCTTTCCCGTGGGCTGGACTTACACAACATCGTGGTTGGCAACGACCAATTGACGATGTGGAGGTGTCGTGTGGTTCAGTCTTGGCAACGATGGCTGTATTGAGCAATGGTGTGATCGTGGCAAGATCATGTTAGTGCACCGGCGAGTTCGAGTGTCTTCGTCCTGACCTCTCCACGATATAAAGTCGGAGATGCTATGTTACCCAAGCATCTACCTTTTGAGCGACCTATGATGACATGCAGGGGTGGTCCGGTGACGAAGATCTTCTACGTAGGTCTTGCGCACCTCTCAAGAGTTCTTCAGTAGAATCAGAGCCGTTTGCCACTGCGTGAAGAGCCATCTGTATGGAATAAGCTGGTGTGGGCATCTCGACGCGACTTTGCTGATAGTCTTCTTGGTGTTCTTCTGGTGAAGTTGAAGTCACTGCAAGGCGATGACAATGACATGAGAGGAACCCCGATGACGACTCTAACTTTAGTGGTGTGTGTGCAGCTTGTGTGGGTAATCAGGATGGCTGAGTGTGCACTTGCGGCGGCCGTGTTCCATGTCGGTCGTCGAGCGTGCTGATGGTTTTTGCCCGGTTTCCGCTCATAAACCGACCAACTCTCAACTTCTTTATTAATGAAAATGGCAAGTCTTTTGGCTTGGGTAAGAAATAACCGTACATAGACACCATAGCATTTCAAAAACCCACATGTGTTTTTAGCATTTGAAAAACACTCATGCAACATCCAAAAATCGGCCATTTTTTAGTGTTTTGAGGAATATTTTTCGGGTAGGGGATGGACATATTTGCTCGCAAAAGGAACCGAGTGGAAGCACAACATGATTTCTTAAGACGCATCTAATACAAAGAAATGATGTTCTTACTGCTGAAGCAATGCCCTTATGCAAGGAATGATCTTAACACAATCCATTGGATGCATCAGAGATTCAGAGTTATTCTTAACTCTGGTACTATGGATGTTGTGTACATTATGCTGCATGGAGGGCATAATCACAGAGCCGCTGCTAACTCCTATCATTTCTCTCAGGAGTTTGTAATAACTCGTTATGAATATGTATCCCTAGAGGGCAAAAAAACAACTCATGGTTTTAGAGTCTCAGTTTTAACTTAATTTGCATACTGGAGTGAAAATTTGAATCCCGCTGAACTAAAAAATGACATCTCTCTCAAATAGCGCACAAAAACAACAGGTATGTCGGATTAGTGAAGGGGTCGAATTTTACATCCAATATTTGCCTCTTTTTATGGAATATTAAATTGCAGATAATGAAATAAAACACAGTCCAAGCGTTGTTTAGAGTATCATCTGCATTAACCCCCATCTAATCTGCTTTACATGTGTACATATAGTTCACAAATGCTGGCCTTGTACATTCTCACTGCACAAATGGTATCAGGAAATACTCTGCATAGAATAGCTGCATTCATACAAAAGTGCAAATAATAATCAGGCGTACATAGCCGATGTTTAATGGCTGATATAAGTCACAATATAAACCAGCAACTTATTTAATTACCTTCCAAATGAACATGTAAAATGAGGTGACACGCGCTTGGTTTTCAACCTCAAAGTATCGTGCCCTCTGCCAAAGTGTGAAAGCAAGCAGGCCATGTCCGGATACCTAGATGATCAATGCATTGCAAATTTACGTCATTTTCTTTACTTATAAGTTCTTTGAATTTATACCTTATATCGGAAAACTTTGAGAATGGGTTGCTCACGGTTATGATCTTTTGAAAGAGGTTTGTCGATGAAGCTCCTACCAGAGTGGCAGCCCCATAGGCTGTCAACAATATGCTTATACAGAGTTGATACACCTATAGCAGAAAAAAAGAGGTCAAATTTACACCAGTTTACATTGATGTGTGTTGTTTAAAAAGAAAATCAGTAATATGTAGAGGGATGATCTTACTCTGTGAGGGCCCAGTCTCACACTCAAGGATTGGATGCCAAAATCCCGGTCTCCGTCAATATCAGGAATATCCTGAAAGATCGGAACATTAGTAAAGAAAATTCGCTGATACCAAAACATGAAGTCGTTGGATGTTTAATTACCTTGAATAGAGCTATGACTGCAGAGAAGCAGCACATGAATAATGTTGCAAAGACCAGTGATTTTGTTGGTGCCAAGGGCCTCTTCAGAACATGTTGCTGTGAAGGAACCGTCAAATGTTAACCTAAATAAGCCAAATCAGTAAGAATTGGCAGTGTGAAGATCTGGACTGCGCTGAGTACCTGCATGTGTGCAAAGAATGCCAACTGGACCAAGATAGCCCTCACGAAGAGGATACAAGATGCAGCGAGGAATGCGTGCCGTTTCCACCGGAGTAACGGAGCCTGAAAAGGATTTAACATGAAATAAAATGTTAATAATTTGACACTTGACGGGGTTTAGAAAATAATATGATGGACACATGGAACTTTATTACTTCGCAATTTAAATGCTACTTACCTCAATTGAGTAAGCACTTCCAAGGATGAAGCTAACAAGTAATGCACACATCAAAGGCGCCGATCTGGAACGTATTCCGATGCTAAAGCTCTGAAAACATAAATCAAATGTAATGTGTTTAGACCTGAAGCCTGTGTTTTTCTCACACTAGAATGACTTGCTCTTTGTCATTGCGCTGAACCTAAGATACCATGATCAAGAATATGAGTGCTAAGAAAACTCCGTTGCTACTGAAAATTCCCCGGCCGCCAATGGAAGACCTGGCTTATTGACCTCCAAAACAAATTATAATTTAATCAGGATAATTGTAAATTATAAAAGATTAAGGCAGAAGTGTTCTCAAACTGCAAGTGAAAAAAGCACTACCTTATCAATCTGGATGTCAAATATCTGATTCAGTCCTACGACATATATGTTCATACATAGAGCAGCAGCCAAAGCCTGCACACAAAAGGAAAATTTCCATACTTTGGATAAGACTAAACGGTGTAAATTTTCATTCTACAGATGGTTATGTATATTTCTAGAGAGTGGTACTCATAGAAAATAACAAATATAATACCTCGATATATCCTCGTAGTACTGTCACAGTAAAATCACTGAGGCTTGTCATTGGAAGAAGAGACACTGAAGTTATGCCTATTATCTGATAATACATGATCCAAAAAAAATCATTGCATCAAGCAGTATGCATCCAACTATATATTTAATTTCAATTTAAGATGCAAGAGCTCACAGTGCCATAGATTGTGTGTGGCCTGGAAAACTGATAAAAAGCATGCAATTTTCTCGAAATTTCTTCACGGATTTCATCAAACCGATTCGCGTCGGCACCGTGCTGGTCGCGAGTACCCTCGCTGCATCCAACTTGGAGGGCTGGAGGATCATCCCCACACCGCCGCCTTGTGTTTCTTCTAGGGCTAGTAGCTTGAGTGGTGGCACTGAAGTTATGCATAACAGCGGTAGCGCTGCTGTTTAGAACCAAACTAACCGAAATTAGCAAGGGGCCACTAAGTAAACCGGATACCGAAGAGACGATTTACTTGCCTTTGACACTGGCCTGCAAAAGCTTGCGCTGAAAATCGACCTGTAATTTGTAAAAAGGAACACACATAAGTTTCTCACATTCAGTAATTTATGATTAATTTAGCGAAACAGTAGACCTCTCATAACAAAATTTGATTAAGAAATTGCATGCATTTCAAGCGTGTACCTCCTTATAAACTGTTAATAATTTTGTTGTAACACAAACTCCAACTGAAAACAAGGCATATTCCAGTTCTTCTACATATAGAATTTGTGTTTTATATGTTACATAGTTTAACCTCTAGCACCCATTTTAAGACATACGCCACTACCAAAAAATTAAAAAACCATAATTTTCTCAATTGTGCAATCCTTCAACCCATATTCCCTCCTGGAAACCTGGATACAAGCAACATATATATGCCACAGTTCATGAAGCTCAGTTTCGGCCCTTATTTTCCAGTCCTCCATTTCCTGTCTTGAAATGTTGATTTGTACCGAGAGAAGATAAAACAACAACAGGGAAATCACCAAAACACAGATCAAACGCGTATGTATATACCTGGGCAGGATAATCTTGTCGTTGCCAGCCGAGCCCTACATCTGAGCCCTCTCGTATCTGCATCACACCAGGCGAAACAACGCCAGATCAAAAAGCAAACCTCGATTCAATCCAAATCGAACCCAACAACCAATCAAGAAAGATAGCGCAGATCGAAGAAACGTGATTTGCCTGTTGACAGCTGCGCCGCCGATGCCCCCACCGCCGCAATGGCTTCCATCGTCGCCGGCGACCTAAACGAGAAGCGGGGAGCACGGAGGAGCAGATGGGATCGATGGGGCGGGAGTACACGACGAGGGGGGTGAGGCGAGCCGCCGGGGTTTATGTGGGTTTCGTGCGGATTAATGCATGGCGTGCGTGATCCAGCTGCGATAATGCGGCCACCGTCCAGCCAGTGTGACGCACGCACTGCGAGTGGCAATTTGACTTGCCAAAACGGAAGCTACGATCGAGGCCAGCTTCGGTGACGTGGACCGTGCCAAGCTCCTGTCGACGTAGCATAGGTGGGCCCACGTGCTAACATGCCATATATGCATGTGTGATGTGCCTATCTCTTTGTTCAGTATATGCCGCTCGTCTCTTACTGCTGACTTTTTCGTGTGCAGACATGTCAAGATATAGATCGCCGTGTCAGCGGCTACCGTCACCTTTCTACGTGCCCTCTTGCTCTGACCGCCGAGCGTTTTCATGGAATGGGGAGACGACCGCTGGCGAAACCTGCGGTAGTGGTGGGGCGGCGATTGAGAAAAAACCTTCTCTCTGAACATGCCTTTTTTTTAGAATGCCGGGGGGAAGAGGGTTCCCCACCGGTTGTTATATATCTCGACGTGACCCAAAAGGGTCCATCCACACATAGTCAAGTTTTACAGAGAAATTTACAAGGGGGTACGGAAGAGAGGTACACAACGGCCAGACATGGGAGCCGGAGAAGGAGAAATAATAGCACAACAAAAGAAATCACCTAGCACAATGTCTAATGTAGGAACTCATTCGATTTCCGATCTCTCGACGACCAGGAAACGATGCCCCTAAAGCTCGATGTCATCTGCACCACGGGCAAGGATCTGCGAGAGGAGAAGACAATAGCGTTGAAACATAGCATCATTCCGTGCCTTCCAAATACTCCAGAGAACAACAACAATCCCAAGACGCCAGACGGTTTCAAGGAGAGCGGAGCAGCAGAAGGGATGTCCCAGAGAGAGGTGGGCACAAGCGCCGGGAGGCCAAGACGGAGCCATGTCTCGGAGGAGACCGGGAAAAGAAAGAAGATGTGGCCGCAGTTTTTGTTAACCTTGCAACGCTCACAGGAGTCCGAGGGCGCACATCCCTGACGACGCAGCATATATCAAAGAAGACTTAGAAAATAGAAACTGGCTCAGTATGGAGACATCTATAGACGGAAGACTCGAAATGAGCTCGGCTTTGAATTACCGAAGTCATCAACCGGATAGAGTTACAACAAACACACACGCGCTGGGATGCCAACTTTACAGATAAAAAAAATACAACAGAAGATCACAAGAAAGGGGACCAAAGCAAAGCAAAATTAAGCACTACACAAAAGACTAATGCTTGATCCACTTGAAGGAGCGTCGTCTTCTTGTCTTCTGTTGCACGGAAGTAATGTCGAAGGTGTTTCCTCCAAACATACCTCAACCACATCAACACAGCCACACGGGGGTCGAAATCGGGCAAGCCGACGCCGTACTCGAGAATCCAAAGGAGGGGCCTGTAAACGACACCTCCAAGAAGGAAAATAGCGCCCATGAGCATCGTCATTGCCGGCACAGTCCAAGGACCTACCAAGATTTCGTGACCCATCTCCTCCAACTGAGATTCTGAAGACATTGCAAGGAGCACGCCTCACCGGCAGAGAACCACACAAGATGTTGAGGTGTTGGGGTGGAATCCAGCAAACAGTGAAGGGGCTTCAAGGTGTAGCCTTCATGAAGGAAATGTCACCTAGAAGTGTCATCGTCACCTGCAATGGCCACAACCATGCAAAGTTTTCACCGAAGCGCCAAATGCAGCCCAAACACCAGATACCACCAGAGGACGCAGGGTTCGATCATTGCTTCAGACCTACCACCTGGAGAAACATGGTGCTCCATGCCCCCGCTATGAACACCAGCAGCACACGCTAGAACAACCTCCAGATCAGACGACATGGAGCCGTCCTGGCCCTGCCCGACCTAGATCAAAAAGCTGCCCCAACAACATCGGATCAGGCCGGAACCGCGTCAAGGGCGCTGGCCGCCGGAGGGAGATGCAGCGAGCACGATAGCCCGCTAGGCATCCCACCTCAAATCTGGGAGAGCCCCCACATCCGAGCAGGGATGAGCTCCAAGGTCAAGAAACACATGCGGTCGAGGAAGAACCGGACCACCACAGATCAGGCGCTCATATCGAGCAAGGAGCGACCAGGGAGCCCCTACTCTGTCGGCCAGCATCTCACATCCTCGCGTCAGTCACGACCCGCGCGACCCATATCGGGCCCGTCGGCCCAGATCGGGGCTGTCTCCATCCTAGGAGCGCACACTGCCGCCTATCACCCTGTCTCCACAGCCAGCCAGGCTGCAAGCAGCTCCGCCGTGTAGTACACGCACGCTGGCGAGGCTTTGGGCCACCGCCCAGGTTCCGCATCCCGGCCGCCATGGCCCTAAACCGGGCGACCTCCACCATCGAGGGCTTCTGCACCCCACCCCCTACAGGAGTGAGCCCGCCGCCACCGCGGCTCAGGCCGGCGACAGCGGCGGTGGGTAGCCCGAAGTGGAGGCTGCTGGCGGCGCTTTGCTGGAGACGCCCCCCACGTCGCCTGGGGAGCGACGCGAGAGCGAGAGGACGTCTCCCTGAGTTAGTCGACATACAGCTATCAAGTCCATCATTCATGTGATTCAACTACAGTTCCACATTCCAGTATATCCGGTGTGCATTGGACACAATGAACAATATTCAAATCATCTTGCCGCTGGACAAGCGAAAAACATGTCCTATATATGGTGCCTTGTTCTAACGTAACTTGTTGACCAAATGGTACGGACAGAGATCGACCCAAAGATAAAAAATCCACCACGCAAAAAAAAAAGCTACAATGCAGTTTACAAGTATGTGAAGCTCTGACAGAAATAGGGCAACATTAAACCATGCCCATAAATATACTCTTGAACAAAAACAAGGTGTTGGATTTTTTTCTGCTACAATGTTCAACCTGATAGGACAGTGGTGGATGCCAAGATTACCAAACACATTTTAGCCAAGAAAGATTATGATCTCCAATTCTCTTTGCTATCAAAGTATATCATCCTTAGTACGGATGGACTGGTTTTCTCCTCACATAAAGAGCAAACATATAATGCTAGTTTCCTCAACAACAACAGTACATATAATGCTCCAATTTTTCTATAGTCAGGTATCAGTTTTTACATCTGAATCTGGTAGTGAAACCAGTAACTTATCTTCTCCGTGTTCCCATTCAATCTCACCAATATAACTGATAATAAAAATAACCAAAATGATGGCCACCCAGAAACTATGAACCACAATAACAATCTGTCACAGGCATTAATTTAGATTAATAATAGATAGATCTTGTCTGTTACAACGGGAAATTAAGATACATCGGTATTTTGAAATTAACTACTAATACTGAAATTAAATACTATACCTAACTACATGAAGTCATCTACCGTCGACGCAGCCTCCAACATCAGTCTTGCTCTTCGACGATGCAACACTCTTGCTCCTGGAGGATGAAGCAGTCTTGCTCCTTGAAGACGGTGCAACACTCTTACCCTTCGCCGATGCATCACTCTTGCCTTTCGACGATAATACGCCACTCGGCATGAAGATATCGGCTTCGTCCTCGCTCTCGTCTATCCATGTACATGGATTTTTTGCAAACCACATACGGTCTGCTTCATTCCTAAATTTTCCACTATTAACTTTCTTGTCGTAACTATCAAGCAACCTGAGAAGTTCTTGCCGTATTTCCTGGGGGTACCTGTTTGGCCAGCTATGTCGACGTAATGCCGCTCCAACCTCAGTGAGAAGACTGTCACTACTGATGAGCTCCTCCCATGGAACTTCCTTACCGTCTACCCTCAACTCAACCGCACATAACAAGAGACGCTCGGACATATCTCTTACCCAACTACGATCCATGGGCCAACCTGCGGTAGGAATCGACATTTTCTAGTGTATACACTGGACTGCTTAGGGAGCTCAGTGAGGAGGGGATTTTATAGGAAGGGAACGGAAGAAATGGCGGGAAACGGTGGCGGGAGAACAGGGCACGCGAGAGAACCGGTGGCGGGAGTAGCGGTGGCGGGAAAATAATGGCGGGAGTAGCAGTGGCGGGAAAATAATGGCGGGAGAACAGGCCACGCGAGAGCACCGGTGCCGGGAAAATAATGGCGGGAGTAGCGGTGGCGAGAAATATGAGCCTCAATATATGGGCCAACATTCGGGGAAAACAAAAAAAATGTAAAATGTGACTTTCGGCACGGCCAGAGCCGAAACATGGTTGTCAGCCCGGCCATTACGCGAAAGGCTGAATTGCATGCAGATCAGCAGGGTTTCGGTGCTGGTCGTGCCGAAACAGCCTTGTTTCGGCGTTACCCATGCCGAAACCTGCTTTCGGCGTTGCCCGTGCCGAAACCTTCTGGTTTCGGTCCGGCCGTTGCCGACGCCGCGCTATTTTCCAAAATTCTGCAAAACGCGCTATTTTCTGAATTAATGTTTAAAAAATATTATTTAAAAAAAAATCTTCTTCACGAGGATATGCTTGTTCGTCGGCGAATCTCACTTCGGTCACCGCTGGGGTCTCGACCTTCGCTCGCTTCCTCTTCTTCAACACAAAATAAGGACCTACAGGTTGTCTACCCTGCTTCTGCCTCATGGCAGGCCGGCAGCCTGTGTGACCGGGAGAAGACAGGCAGGCTAGCCTCGTCGGCGGCGGCTGGCTAGGGCTTGGCTCCCGACTCCCGAGACGGTTCTTTCTTCAGCGTGTCGATCATGATTCTGCCTCTTTTTTTAGCATGATCGTGATTCTGTCGTGAGCGAACAACACTCAAGGGCCGTGCGGGATGCATCTGTGGATCGGGCCAAGTAGGGCCATAAGATCTCCCATGTTCGTCGCGGGCCATAAGATGAGACGGAAATTGCGCTCGCGTGAATGCGTGTTTAATGCGTGGCGATCGTAATCCAGCTGCATGCTGGTTGGCCGCTGCGGTGTGACCAGCCAGTGTGGACAAACGATTGGTAATTAATTTCACCTGCCAGAATTCGAATTTTGGGTGTATCCGGTCGACCGAAACTGCTCTTTCTAGAGCGCATGACCGTTCGCTTGGGTTCCATCCACGTGGTCTTCTCCCACCTACGTTCTCCTTCCTCCTGTCTCTCTCCCCAAGTTCTCTTGCGCAGTCACCCTCCTCCTCTTTAAGCCGGCACCGGGTCCGCCGTCCACCACCTTCTTGAGTAGCAGCCTGTGCGGGGGACGAGCCTAGTGTGCTGCCGAGCTCTCGGGTAGAATTTCGTCAACGACGGCTAGGGATTGGTCGCTTGAGGCTACGATCCCCGTGATTCGTGGCGCTTCATTTCTGTGCCGATTTGCGATTTCTAGTGATGTGTGTTTTGTTCTGTGCGTGAAATTGGGAGCAAATTGCACATAACACCACATGTTGGTGCAACAGTTGCATAGAACCACAACTTTGACTATGTTTTGCACAAAACACTAGTTTTTTACTTAATTATTTGCACAGACCACAGACAACCTCATTAGCGACCATAATAACCTATTAGTCAGTAGGGCCTATTGTCCAGACCAGCCACACACGCTCCATAACCCCTGAACTGGTCGGTTTGTTCCTCATCTGCCGATACACTCGATAGAGCGAGGCGGTGACCTGGGAGGCTCCCAACCCGCAGACCGGCGACGGTGGTGGGGCTGGCTGATGGTTGGGATGGGGGATACGGAAGAATGGAGCCAAACCTCAACGGTTGCAGAGCGAATGGAGGTGACCTCTACCTTGGGTTGGCTAGAGCAGAGTTGGCTTCCAAGCGACCCAGCGCTGGCGGCGGGGGCAGTGGAGCGCCGACTACAAGGAGGTAGAGCGTTGTCCATGGTGTTAGAGTATAATACGTAGAGATACTGGAGTATTCTAGAGTTAGAGATAGACTCGGTTTAAACCTAGTATGATTTGCCTTGTACTCCGATCCTCTACCCCTTTGTACCTCTATATAAACCCCATGAGGGTCTAAGCAATACAACAACAAATATTAGGGTTTCACAACTTTCTACATGGTATCAGAGCGGTTTGTCTCACGACGCCAATCCTAGGTGACATGGATGTACATCTCGGGTAACCTACCATGAGGGTACCTGGTGCACGTGACGACTGAGGCCCAATCACGAAGAGCCTGCTCGAAGCCCAAGACAGGAGGCCCAAAGAAGATGGATACCTTCCAAGATTTAGACATAGCCATAGTCGGTTAGAACTTTCCTTACATGTAAACTAGGTCGGTTACGTACTCCCGAGACCCAGCCTATTTAAAGGCTGGGAGGGGCGCCGATCTAGGACAAGCCATACTCGAACCACCAAAAGCCCTAGCGAGATCTACATCTCGCCGGAGCTCTCCTTATAACCGCATAATCTCACACAATCAATACCAGACAAGCAGGAAGTAGGGTCTTTACCTCCACCCGAGGGGACTGAACATGGGTAAATCTTTGCCTCTGCATGTCAGCCGACGAAACTACCAGTACTACCACGTTTTCTCCCCATAATCACAACCCTAGGTCCTAACCATGTGATTTGATGAGTTAACCCCTCGTCAATTGGTGTCGTCTGTGGGAAAGAATGGTGCTGGACTCACGGTTTCTTCGGTTCCATCGGAAAATGGTGACTCGCTGATCGGATCTACAAACGGTAACTTGCCGGCTACATCAACGAACCAGAACTCGCCGACTCAGGTGGCACACGGCAACTCGCCGACTCACTCGATAAACGGCAGCACGCCAGCTTCACCTGCAAAAAGCACATCAGATCCTCTGATGGATTTCGAGCCACACTCACCAGAATTCCAGGAGACCTTCTCCGATCTCGAGTCAGGTTTGGGTTTAACCGTTGGTTCGTTCAATTTTTTCGTCAACAAGCTTGGTGTGCAGGATTTGACAGATCCACACCAACTCGCGACTTCCGCACCCGAGGCTCCATCGGTTGTGATGGCGTGAATCACACGCTCGTTGGGAGACCCCAAGAGGAAGGTATGATGCAGTTCAGCAGCAAGTTTTCCATCAGAAAGAAACCAAGGTTATCGAACCAGTACGAGCAGCAACTCTTCAGAAGGTTGTTGGTGCCTCGCACGGCGCAGTGCGATCACCAACGTGGAATCTGCACACAACACAATCAAACTACTTTGGCCCAATGAAACAGTGAGGTTGTCAATCTCACCGGCTTGCTGAAAACAAATGATTAAACGTATGGTGTGGAAAATGAGTATTAAATTGCAGAGAATGAAAAAGGAACAGTTTGCAGTTTGTGGTTGTTTAATCAGTGTAAAAGAATGGACCGGTGTCCACAGTTCACTAGTGGTGTCTCTCCATATAAGATAACTAACATGTTGGGTGAACAAATTACAGCTGGGCAATTGACAAATAGTGAGCGCATGACAATGCATATACATGACATAATTACTACTATGATATTTAATTGGGCATTACGACAAGATACATAGACCGTTATCCAACAGCATCTATGACTAATAATCCACCGCCGGGTTGTCATCCGAGTCCCCCGTTGGTATTAAGTTACAAGCAACGGATAATCGTATTAAGTAAAATGCGTAATGTAAACAAACACATATGCCCGTGGACATAGCATCGTTAGGTTACCCCTAGTGGCAACAGCACATCCACAACCTTAGAACTTTCTGTCACTGTCCCAGATTAAATGGAGGCATGAACCCACTATCTAGAATAAATACTCTCTCTTGGAGTTACAAGCATCTACTTGGCCAAAGCATCTACGAGTAACGGAAAGCATGCAAGATCTTAAATAACATATAAGATAGATTGATAATCAACTTGACATAGTATTCAATATTCATCGGATCCCAGCAAACACAACATATAGCATTACAATAATATAATCTTGATCATGTAGGGCAGCTCACAAGATCTAAACATGATGGCACAAATTGGAGAGACAACCATCTAGCTACTGCTATGGACCCGTAGTCCAAGGATGAACTACTCACGCATCACTCCGGAGGCAGGCATGGCGATGTAGAAGCCTCCGGTGACGATTCCCCTCTCCGGCAGGGTGTCGGGAAGAGGTTCTAGACCCTCCCGAGCTAGGGTTGATGGCGGCGGTGTCTCTAGAACTTTTCGTGGATATTTGCTCAGGCACTTAGGGTTTTCGCGTCGGGGGGAATAAGTAGGCGAAAGGGCGGCGGCTGGAGACCCCCGAGGGGCCCACACCACCACTACCAGAAATATGCTATCCTATGACCCTCAATATTGGTCACTGAATGGTCATACATTTTAATTTGTGACCAAAAATACTTGGTCACGTTATGAGCGTCACTAACAATCCAACGTGACCTTTTTTTTGGATTGGTCATAGACCTCTATGACCAAAAGAAAAGGTCACAGATTTTATGACCAATTTTTTGGTCACTGACAATCTGGCTACGCCACGTCAAATCCAACGTGGCAAAACTGACGTGGCAAATTTGTGACCAAATAAAATGGTGGTAGACCAGAATCAGCCCAGTCCTGTTCGGCCGTCTACTTGGGCCAGGCCCAATAAATTAGCCCATTTAATTTTTTTTCCTGTTAATTTCAGGCGGCTAGATGGGCCAAGCCCAGTAATTTGGGCCTTTTATTTTGTGGCTCGTGGGCCGTTAGAGACGATTTCAGTTATACTTTTTTTATGTAGATGGGGATAGGTCCCACTTGTCAGGTTTTGGAAAGGGGGTCCCAGCTGTAAGCGTGTCCCTATTGACAGGTTCTTATTAATGGGTCCCCTATTTTCAGTGTCACATTCTTCAGGTGGGGCCCGCACCCTATGTGCGTGTGGCCACCTCCTGGCTCTCCTCAGTTGCTCTTTTGGTTCGCCAGGTGAGTTCTGGTAAAATAGGGATCCCCGTGAAGTTTCGTCCAATTCCGAGAATATTTCCAGACTAGCTTTTCTGGAATACAAAAACAGCAGAAAACAGGAACTGGCACTTCGGCATCTTGTTAATAGGTTAGTCCCAAAAAATGCATAAAAGTGATATAAACTAGATGCAAAACATGTAGCAATTGATATAAAACAAGCATGGAACATCAAAAATTATAGATACGTTTGAAACGTATCAGCATCCCCAAGCTTAGTTCCTACTCGTCCTCGAGTAGGTAAACGATAAAAATAAAATAATTTTTGAGGTGACATGCTACCATCATAATCTTGATCATATAATATTGCAAGGCACATGTAAATGAATGAAGTGATCCAAGTCAATGGTCTATAATTTGCTACCAAATAGATAATGAGTAAACAATGAATCACACAAGCTAAACGTTTTCATGAATAGTACTTTCGAGACAAGCATCAAACAGTTTTGCATAAGTGTTAACTCATAAAGCAATAGTTTCTAATAAAAGGTATTCAATCAACACAAAGAAAGAATTAAGTTTCAGCATTTGCTTCAACTTTCAACATATTTATCTCATGGATATTGTCAACACAAAGTAGTATAACACGTTCAATACGTTGCATATAACGCATGTTGTAACAAAATTGACACTAGTGTTTGCTTGTGGAAGACAGAAAGAATAGGAAAACTTACTCAACATAAAAGTAAAAGAAAGGCCCTTCGCAGAGGGAAGCAGGGATTAAGTCATGTGCTAGAGCTTTTAGGTTTTTGAAAGCATATAGAGATTGCATAAAATATTTGATACTCCTCCCAACCTTGCTAACACAAGCCATGGCTAACCGAATCCTCGGGTGCCTTCCATCAATCACGTACAATGGAGGAGTATCTATTTTTGAGAGATGTTTGTTAATTATCAACGAATGGTAGCGGGTGTGAACAGTATTCTACCTGTCAAACGGACTTTTAAGAGCAGCTCCCATGAAGGACGTTATTTCTACCAGCAAGGCAGATCATCTCTCTTTCTCTTTGGTTTACACACATTCAGGTATTTCACTGTTTGTCATTGCTTACTGATGAATCAGGGCAAAAGTGTGAAGAGAATTAATGGTTAAAGTTGTAACTAATTGGGAGTGGGCACCCCGTTGCCAGCTCTTTTTGCAAATATTGGATAAGCGGATGTATATGCCACTAGTCCAGGTGTAAAAGTCCATTCAACAAATAGAATAAAGAATAACCACACTAATTCCTCATGAGCTAGTAAACATTGACACAAAAAGGGAATAATAACATTTTGAATAATTTAAAGGTAGGACATGAAAAAATTTCTTGGAGTGGCAAGGAAATACCACTTATAGGTAGTTATGGTGGACACAAATGGCATGAATTTTGGCTCGAAGATTTGGATACGCGAGAAGCATTCCCTCTCAGTACAGAGTTTAGGCTAGCAAGGTTTATGTAAGCAAACAAGAATATCAACCCGTACACCAAGTTTTATATGACAAACATATTGCAAACGTTATAAGACTTCATACCGTCTTCCTTGTTAACCAAACCCTGTTATTATAAAATATCTAGACCTTAGAGATACCACCGATGCAAACAAAAATTTTAACAAGCTTTACGGTAGTTCTTCACTAATAAGCTTAACTCATGTGATGCACAATTTAATCATGGTCTACTTGTTAACTCAAAACAATTGACAAGCATCAAGTTATCCAAATTAGTGATCTACAAGATTAAATAAGTTTTTCCTTATACCAATTACAACATGCAACATTTTCTGAACCAACCAAACACCAATCAATTTATTTACAACTCTCCAAACAAATATAAGTGAAGAAAGAGAGTACTTTCTACAAAAGAAAGCTAATAGCTCTGATAGGAGATACATGAAAACAAGAGCTAATAGCTGAACAGTGCTAGATATGAATACTCAACAAATATAAGTGAAGAATATGAGTATTCTCATGAAAAAGCGGAGCGTGTCTCTCTCCCAATCAAGAATGCTAGTGTCCAGTCAAGCTTTATTGAAAATAAAAGTGCAATACTGAAAATAAAAGCACACAGACGCTGCAAGAAAATCACATATGATGTGAAAGAATTAAAATATAGTTTCACTAGAGATGACCTGATAATTTTGACGATGAAGAAGGGGATGCCTTGGGCATCCCCAAGCTTAGACGCTTGAGTCTTCTTGAAATATGCTGGGGAGAACCATGGGAGCCTCCCCAAGCTTAAGCTCTTCACTCTTCTTGATCCTATTATATCATCCTTCTCTCTTGACCCTTGAAAACTTCCGTCACACCAAACTCAAAGTAGATCTCATTAGAGCATCTCTAGCAGAACCCGCAAAAGGGGCAGACCCGCAAATTTCGGCGAGTTTACGGGTTTGGTGCTCGTTTTGGGCCAGACCAGAGCCTGCATATTTAGCCCTGCCCGCAAACGTTTTGCGGGGTCCCGAGAAAGGAAGCGGCGAGCCCGTATTTGGCCAGATTGCAACCGCTGATGCGGGTCGAAATCCCCACTCCTCCTCGCACGCATCGAGAAATCCAGCCGCCCCTCCGCCGTCTCCGACGAGCAATCCAGCCGCTCCTCCAGCAGATGCGGCGTCCCCGAGCCGCCATGGCGCCGAAGAGGGAGGCGGAGCCGCTCCCCGGCGACGACATGTTCGGCGGAGACTACTCCGACGAAAAGCGGAAGCAGGTGAGCCGCAGCGACGGCGCACGGAAGCGCGGCTCGCGCGCGTACACGGTCGTGCCGGTTCCGCCCGCGTACCACCGCCGCGATTTGCCGGTGTTCGAACGGCTCCGGCGCGAGCGCGAGATTGAGATCCGCTGCCGCCAGCAGCTGCGCCTCCGCCACGGCGAGGGCACCTCCTCCGCGGGCGCCAGCAGCTCCTCCGCGGCCCCAGGTGCTCCGCCGCCGGAGGACTACGACCCCGAGCATTTTGGGGTCACGCTCGGGCCGGAGGACTTCGTCCCCGACGAGCTCCTGGAGCGGCAGCTGGCGGCGACGATCATGGGCTCCAAGTACGAGGAGGAGGAGAAGGCCTCCGCCGCCAAGCTCGCCGCGGTGGTCAACCAGGGGCTCCTGGAGCAGGCACTGGTCATCAGCACGCTGCCGCCCGTCGTCAACCTCGTCACCGACTCCGACGAGGAGTGAAGCTCCTCCGCCGCTGCGTCGCCACCGCGCCCATGGCTCCGGTGAGGAGCCGCATTTTGACCAGTAGGCTTTGATCGGCGGCGACCTAGGCTAGTGTAGATGTAGGCTAGGTTTGATCAGCGGCGAACTAGGCCGCATTTTGTGTAGGAATCAACTACTGCTGCTGTGAATATGAACTAGTTCGTTCCCGTGAATTCTCAAATTTCTAAATCGAAGAAATGCAGGTTGCGTTTGTGGGTTCTGTTCTTCACTGCACGAAATACCGAGCAAAAAAGCGAAAAACGCGACCCGCAAAATGCTTTTGCGGTTTCTGGTTTTGCGGGTTCTGCTAGAGATGCTCTTAGAGGGTTAGTGCATAATCAAAAACTCATATGTTCTATATAGACGCAATATGACTTGTTACTTTAAACATTAGCTACAGCCACTGATGTTATGTGAAGATCTTCCACCCAAAAAAGAATTCCACTCAACACTAGTAAAAGAGAGAATGCGAAAAATAAAAGACAGAATCTGTCTAAACAGAACAGTCCGCAAAGACGAATTTTTTCAAGGCACTTACGACGCTCAGATCGAAAAACTTTAAACCAATGAAAGATTCAGACATTCATAAAGATTACGCACAAAAAAATTCAGATTTAATTAATAATCTGGTGATTTTAGGAATTTTGTACAGTGAACAGCAAAAATCTGTTTCTGCGCAGCAATCAAAATTAAGCATCGTCTTAACATTAGAGGCTACTCTTGGCACAACAATGCAAGAAAATAAAGATACAAATGAGTTGCTACAGAAGTAAACATCCTCCTTGACTCAATAAAAGAAAAATTGCAGAAATAAAAATAATGGGTTGTCTCCCATAAGCGTTTTTCTTTAACGCCTTTTAGCTAGGCACAAAGCATGAATCAAGTATTACCAAGTGAAGAAAGGTCTAATTCATCAAAAGGTTCATCAAGAACAGGGTTTGTCACACTAGGACTTTTTAGTTTACGTAATTCTTGGGAAGAAAATTTAAATAGACCATTATGTGACTCACCCTCAAGCTCATTGAACACGTTATCCGTTTTAAACACACCCGTGGGTTTTGGTTTAGAAATTTTGGCACATACATAAATTTTTGCTCTCTCCCCACAAAAGCCTTTTGCTTTTTAGTTTTAAAAGTGGTAAAAGTAGAACTTATTACATCCATAGCCTCCTCTAATTCACCAGTCCTAAGATTTTGATTATCTTGAAAAGTACTAGTTTCTAAAACAGCAATTCTTTCATTAATGGTTCCCAGTGATTCATCAACTTTGCTAGTACTATCAAGGAGATTTGGCAAATTTTTCTCTATAGACTCCAATTTCTTTATAACATCTTCCAAGGTAATCTCATTTTTAAAGTTACTAACAGGTGGTATTCCTACTAGACTCTCAATAATATAACTAGCTTCGAACGCATGAGTACCAAGAAAGTTACCTCATGTCAAAGTGTCCAAGACATATCTATACCAGCTAGTTATGCCAACAAAAAAATTTCTAAGCAGGATCATAGTGGAATATTTTTTAGTACACCTATGATGAGCATCGCTGATTCTATACCAAGCATCTTTCAAACTTTCTCCACTTTGTTGCTTAAAAGATCGAACCTCAACTTCAGGAACCGAAACATGATGAGCCGAATCAGACATGATAACTAACAGAAAACAAAACTGAAAATAAACTAAATGCAAGTAACTAATTTTTTTGTGTTTTTGAATATTGAAAGCAAACAAGATAAAATAAAATAAACTAAGCAAGACAAAAACAAAGTAAAGAGATTGGAAGCGTGAAACTCCCCTTGCAGAAGACTGCTGTCTCCCCGACAACGGCGCCAGAAAATATACTTGATGGCGTGAATCACACGCTCGTTGGGAGACCCCAAGAAGAAGGTATGATGCAGTTCAGCAGCAAGTTTTCCCTCAGAAAGAAACCAAGGTTATCGAACCAGTAGAAGCAGCAACTCTTCAGAAGGTTGTTGGTGGCTCGCATTAAATTACTTTGGCCCAATGAAACAGTGAGGTTGTCAATCTCACCGGCTTGCTGAAAACAAAGGATTAAACGTATGGTGTGGAAAATGAGTATTAAATTGCAGAGAATGAAAAAGGAACAGTTTGCAGTTTATGGTTGTTTAATCAATGTAAAAGAATGGACCGGGGTCCACAGTTCACTAGTGGTGTCTCTCCATAAAAGAAAACTAACATGTTGGGTGAACAAATTACAGCTGGGCAATTGACAAATAGTGAGCGTATGACAATGCATATACATGACATGATGACCACTATGATATTTAATTGGGCATTACGACAAGATACATAGACCGTTATCCAACAGCATCTATGACTAATAATCCACCGCCGGGTTGTCATCCGAGTCCCCCGTTGGTATTAAGTTGCAAGCAATGGATAATCGCATTAAGTAAAGCGCGTAATATAAACAAACACATATGCCCGTGGACATAGCATCGTTAGGTTACCCCTAGTGGCAACAACACATCCACAACCTTAGAACTTTCTGTCACTGTCCCAGATTAAATGGAGGCATGAACCCACTATCTAGCATAAATACTATCTCTTGGAGTTACAAACATCTACCTGGTCAAATCATCTACGAGTAACGGAAAGCATGTAAGATCTTAAATAACATATAAGATAGATTGATAATCAACTTGACATAGTATTCAATATTCATCGGATCCCAGCAAACACAACATATAGCATTACAATAATATGATCTTGATCATGTAGGGCAGCTCACAAGATCTAAACATGATGGCACAAATTGGAGAGACAACCATCTAGCTACTGCTATAGACCCGTAGTCCAAGGATGAACTACTCACGCATCACTCCGGAGGCAGGCATGGCGATGTAGAAGCCTCCGTGACGATTCCGCTCTCCGGCAGGGTGCCGGGAAGAGGTTCTGGACCCTCCCGAGCTAGGGTTGATGGCGGCGGCGTCTCTGGAACTTTTCGTGGATATTTGCTCAGGCACTTAGGGTTTTCGTGTCGGGGGAATAAGTAGGCGAAAGGGCGGCGGCTGGAGACCCCCGAGGGGCCCACACCACCCTAGGGCGCGGCAGAGGTGGGGCCCGCGCCCTAGGTGCATGTGGCCACCTCCTGGCTCTCCTCTGTTGCTCCTTTAGTCCGTCAGGTGAGTTCTGGTAAAATAGGGATCCCCGTGAAGTTTCGTCCAATTCTGAGAATATTTCCAGACTAGCTTTTCTGGAATACAAAAATAGCAGAAAACAGGAACTGGCACTTCGGCATCCTGTTAATAGGTTAGTCCCAAAAAATGTATAAAAGTGATATAAAGTAGATGCAAAACATGTAGCAATTGGTATAAAACAAGCATAGAACATCAAAAATTATAGATACGTTTGTGTCGTATCAGGTTGTGGCTCCTTCGATTGCGGATCCATCAACTGCGTCCATACCACCATCGATCCTCCAAGCTTGCTCGTCTACAACAACCATGTTGACTCGAGAGATCAACGAGCTCATTGAAGAACTCCAAGGTGAGGAGGCCGAATCAGCATACCGCACAAACGATCCCGAGGTCGATCCCCCACTCGAGGATAGTGTCGACTGCGGGATTTCCCTCAGCGACTTCGACGAGCCCGAAACTCATATCGATAACTACGTCGACTCCGAGATCTGCACCAACACCAACCTCGACTTAGAGATTCATAACAACTTCGCCGACGCCGAGATGAGCATAAGCGAGGAGGACATCAACAGCGAGATCCGTCCAGACGGACTACTCGATGGGCATATCGACTCTGACATGAGCCTCGATGAGGACGTCTGATGACGTGAAACACACGTTTGTTGGGAGACCCCAAGAGGAAGGTATGATGTAGTCAGCAGCGAGTTTTCCCTCAGAAAGAAACCAAGGTTATCGAACAAGTAGGAGCAGCAACTCTTCAGAAGGTTGTCAACGGCGCCAGAAAAATAGCTGTCACAGGGAGTCTGGACTGTTGACGTGGAATCTGCACACAACACAATCAAACTACTTTGCCCCAACGAAACAGTGAGGTTGTCAATCTCACTGGCTTGCTGAGAATAAAGGATTAAACGTATGGTGTGAAAAATGAGTATTAAATTGCAGAGAATGAAAAAAGAACAGTTTGCAGTTTGTGGTTGTTTAATCAGTGTAAAAGAATGGACCGGGGCCCACAGTTCACTAGTGGTGTCTCTCTATAAAAGATAACTAACATGTTGGGTGAACAAATTACAGCTGGGCAATTGATGAATAGTGAGCGCATGACAATGCATATACATGACATGTTGACTACTATGATATTTAATTGGGCATTACGACATAATACATAGATCGTTATCCAACAGCATCTATGACTAATAATCCACCGCCGGGTTATCATCCGAGTCCCCCGTTGGTATTAAGTTGCAAGCAACGGATAATTGCATTAAGTAAAGTGCGTAATGTAAACAAACACATATGTACGTGGACATAGCATCGTTATGTTATCCCTAGTGGCAACAGCACATCCACAACCTTAGAACTTTCTGTCACTGTCCCAGGTTAAACGGAGACATGAACCCACTATCTAGCATAAATACTCTCTCTTGGAGTTACAAGCATCTACTTGGCCAAAGCATCTACGAGTAACAGAAAGCATGCAAGATCTTAAATAACATATAAGATAGATTGATAATCAACTTGACATAATATTCAATATTCATCGGATCCCAGCAAACACAACATGCAGCATTACAATAATATGATCTTGATCATGTAGGGCAGCTCACAAGATCTAAACATGATGGCACAAAGTGGAGAGACAACCATCTAGCTACTGCTATGGACCCGTAGTCCAAGGATGAACTACTCACGCATCACTCCGGAGGCAGGCATGGTGATGTAGAAGCCTCCGATGACGATTCCCCTCTCCGGCAGGGTGCCGGGAAGAGGTTCTGAACCCTCCCGAGCTAGGGTTGACGATGGGGGCGTCTCTGGATCTTTTCGTGGATATTTTCTCAGGTACTTAGGGTTTTCGCGTCGGGGGAATAAGTAGGCGAAAGGGCGGCGGCTGCGGACCCCCGAGGGGCCCACACCACCCCAGGGCGCGGCAGAAGGGGCCCGCGCCCTGGGTGCGTGTGGCCTCCTGGTGGCCCTCCTCTGCTGCTCCTTCGCTCCGTCAGGCATGTTCTGGAAAAATAGGCACCCCCGTGTAGTTTCGTCCAATTCCGAGAATATTTCCAGACTAGCGTTTCTGGAATACAAAAACAGCAGAAAACAGGAACTGGCACTTCGGTATCTTGTTAATAGGTTAGTCCCAAAAAATGTATAAAAATGATATAAAGTAGATGCAAAACATGTAGCAATTGGTATAAAACAAGCATGGAACATCAAAAATTATAGATACGTTTGAGACGTATCAACGTCGAGTCCATGACGGGACTCGAAAACACATACACATACCCTTCGGGTGATACCCCAGCAGGTCTACGTTGCCTTCGCCGCAGAATCATCTGATGTTGCGGCCAGTCGCAGGCCTACAGAGTTCCCGTGCACAGTTACTATGTCGGATGAAGTCACAACTCTCATAATTACTGCTGAGATGGCAGCGAAAGCAGATAAAGTCATCAAGGAGTGCACAATGATGCCAGCAGACGCAACACAGGAGGAGATGCTGACCTTCCAGTACTTCAACTGGCAGGAGTCACTTCGACTGCAGCAGATCAGAGCAGCACTCGAAGAACGTAAAAAGCAAGCTAGCTTGTCGAGTGCGCGAAGAAGACAGCCCTCCCTGAGCTCCACCGGGCGAGCAGACACAAGACCCAGATCAAGGCTGTCACACCTCGCTCCAGATGAGAGGGCAGCACTGACCCGCAACCTTGGCAACTCTTTCATGACATACGATGAGGAGGGAGTGCCAGTACCCAAAACAGCCGCGGGTGCTCTCTTTACCGCTGCAGCATACCTAGAGGCAATCAAGCCTCCAGCTGATGACCCTAATGCAAAACTACATCGCCAACAGATCAAATCACTCGCCTTAGCAGAAATAGCCATACGCCAAATCCCAACAACTCTAGGAGGGAGTCGAAATCGTGCCATAATTAACACGCATCGTGAAGAGCATAATCGCAGTGGTCGCCGCCACCACTCGAAGGAAAGAAGCAGCTCACGTCGGCGCAGGTCCAGGAGTAGATCACGCAGATCTTACAGTAGCGACTCGTACTCGGATCAGGAGCCTCAGTCATGCGGAGCTCCGTGCTTCACTCGACGCGTTTGCGAGACACGGATGCCCAAAGGGTTCAAACTCACATCTAAACAGCACAAATACACGGGTCGACAGGAACCTTCAGGATGGCTGGAAGACTACAGACTGGCTGTCTCGTGCCAGCGAGGCATGAACACTACAGCCATGCAATACATACGACTGATGCTTGAAGGCACAGCCCGCGACTGGCTCAAGGCTCTACCTCCATCAACATACGACTCGTGGGATCACTTCCGCACAGACTTTGTCAAAAACTTCGAGCCTCTATGTGAGCGCCCAAAAACGTTCGAGGAGCTGCGAGCTTGCGTTCAACGGTCAGACGAAACGTTGAGGTCATACATCAGACGATGGACTGAGATACGCAACTCAGTTGGAGTAATTTCAGAAGATATGGCCATGGATGCTTTCATCATGGGCCTTGCCAGGCGCGACTTCAAAGAAGCACTTGGTCACCAAAAGCCAACCTCTGTGGCTAACCTCTTGAAGATCACGACTGAGTGGGCAGACGGAGAAGACATGGCACACACACGCGTGGGTCCTCACCCCGTGACAATCATGAAAGTGGCAGTCGAAGCCGCAGAGACTCATACAGAGACGACCGAATGCCAAGCGTTCAAAACGTCACTACGACGATGACAGACCCGAGTTCATGGCGGCTGGGTTCTCCACACCCCGCAAAGACCAAGACAGAAGCGACCGACGATCAGAAGATCAACGGGACAGTCGAGATGATCGCCGGGATAGTCGAGATGATCGCCGGGACAGTCGAGACCGCGGCCAACGCAGCGACAGCTACAAAGGAAAGACTGGCGCAAGTCGCACTCCGGCGCACAATCCGAGCGATCATTCGAAGAAAAGATGGATGCCGATTGCAGATTCCACCTGTACAAGGGGGAAGATGGAAAATTGCACTCCAATCACTCGATGAGAAACTGCAGAGAATTTGACCAACTAGCGTCTGAATACGTACAACTCAGAAAGGCAACAGTCGCAACTGCACCTGCACCTGCGCCACCTCCACCACCACAGCCTCACGCAGACAGAAATATCGCGGGTGCCATACAAACCGTACCTCGGGTGGACGAACTCAGTACCCTCCGCCCCAAGGGCAGATGTACATAATATAGAAAGGTCGCCCTTCCAATAGGGAGCAAAAACTCCGCACTCGACAAGTGAACATGGCGGTCATGTCACCTCCTGCTGTAACTGAATTCTTGAAAGGATCTGAAACTGCAATAAGTTTCAGCAGAGAGACCACCCACCATCAGTCGTTCGTCCAGGGCACTCTGCTCTGGTACTCGACCCACAAATTGGAGGCTACGCCATGTCCAAGTCTTCATGGATGGTGGCAGCAGCACAAACATCATCTTCGCAGATACGCTCCGCAAAATGAACAGGTCAGTCGAAAACCTGCCAAAATCCTCAAATACCTTCCACGGTATCGTCCCAGGCAAAGCAATAAGCCCAGAAGGCACCATACAACTCGACGTAACGTTCGGGGACAAGAACCACTTCAGGACAGAGTCGATTGAGTTCGAAGTTGTCGACTGGAAGTCACAATACCATGCCATACTTGGACGCCCGACGTTCGCTCGATTCATGGCGGTTCCACACTATGCATACCTCCAGCTGAAGATGCCTGGACCAAAAGGAGTAATCACAGTCAAGGGAAACTTCCAAAAGTCCGACTCTTGCGACCGAGAGTTTAGCAAAATCTCTGAGATGTTCGGCATGGAAGCAACACTCACGATCTAGCGGTCTCCAACGATCGAACACTTATGCCGGAGCACAAAAATGTGGCAGTCGACAGAGCATTCAACGCCACCAATGACACAAGGTCGCATCAGGTGCACCCGACTGACCCGACCAAGACAGTCAATGTCTCGTCGAGTCTGCCTATCGCATAGGAAGGCGCGCTCATCAAATTCCTCCGTGAGAACTGGGATATATTTGTGTGGTATCCAGCCGACATGCCAGGTATTCACAGAGAATTCGCCGAGCACTCTCTCCAATTATTTCCAGATGCTAAACCAGTCAAGCAAACAATGCGTCGCATATCCGGACCAAAAAGAACAGCAGTCAAAGCCGAGGTCGACAGACTACTCGCAGCAGGTTTCATCAGAGAGATCATGAAATCACAATGGGTGGCCAACCCCGTACTTGTAGAGAAGAAGAACACCGATATCCTTCGGATGTGCATAGACTTCACAGCACTCAATAAATGTTGTCCAAAGGATCACTTTCCTCTAGCCTGAATCGACCAGATCGTCGATTCCACCGCCGGGTGCGCTCACCTGTCCTTCGTTGACGCTTACTCAAGTTACCACCAGATAAGGATGAAGGAAGAAGATGAAGAGAAAACGGCATTCATAACCCCACTCGGGGTCTACTGCTACACAACCATGCCCTTTGGGCTCAAGAACACAGGCGCAACCTACCAGCGCATGATGCAAGATTGCCTCAAGAAGCAGATTGGGTGAAACGTCCTGGTATATGTAGACGATATCGTCATTACAACAAGGGAGGAAAACACACTACTCGCATAACTTATTCGCACAACCTTAGCCTCACCCGAATACTCGGGGGCTGCGCTACCTCAAAGCATGAGCTCTCGCTCATTTTTCAAACATAATACCCCAGACGCACTTGAATACTCGGGGGCTGGGTCATAAACATCATACATAAGCGAAAAAGGTTGCTCAAAATCATGAGTTGAAGTTTCAAACATCGCAAAAATTCATAAACCTCATTCGATACACACGGGGGCTGTGCACATACATAAATATACACTACGTATAAGTGGCAAATTTACACTCGGGGGCTGTCCTCTATACAGAAATACCCTAATCTTCCGGTTCGTCCTTAACGGGTAGCACAGGGCCCGTAAGTTGAGCGTGATAACACTCAGCCAATACCCTCACATATTCGGCTGTATCGTCAAGTTGCGACTGTGACAAAGTCGATCCAGGAATGGTTGGACGTAGCTGCATATGTGGACGCTTACTCCGGATATACGCCATCGTGGCGTTGGCTCCATCCACAAGCTTCTGGGTAATAAAATCTCGAATAGGACCTGCACTCCGGAAAAGCCCGAGCAATGCATGGATTCCTTGAGGTTGCGGCCCCGTCGGGAAAAGAGTCTGGTTGATTCGACTGAAGGCCGACCTGCATAACTCGAGCAGCATAGTGCTCCGCCACACTCGATCTTGTAGAGTTGCGAGTATGCGTGCTCGGTTCTTATCCAAACGAAAATGCTGACGACCCGTCGTTGGTTCGTCAGTCGCATTGCTCAACTGCTCGTCAACACGGGCCTGCTCCGCCTGGAAGTCTGGAACAAAACCTGCAAGAAGGCACGTTGAATCAACAAAAAGGACGGACTATTAACTCTTGAGATTAAGGCAGTCATGCTTACACTCGAGTTGTCCGTTCACGATCTCCATCTCGCCAAGCACATAATCTTCTCGCTGAGTGGGTAAAGCAGGCCTCGCCCTCATCCTATCCAACTCGCTCTGGGCACTCTTCAACTCTTGCTCCAGTTTTACGACTCGAGCCTTCATATAACGCATTATTGTGGCATCATTTGCCACCTGAGCTCGAGCTCGCATAGGAGCACGATGCCGCGACGAGCCATAGGAAGTTGCGGCTGCCCGCTTCTGTTTCAAACATCATAAAAATCTCATGTCAGATATGAGAAACTCATCACAAAGCTTGGCGAGTAATAGCACATAGCCTTACAGGCAGAAACACAACAAGGACCCAAATCCATACAAATGTGGCAAAAGCATACGCATACTTGCGATATCATAAAAGTATAATTACAGTCCATAAAAGCAAAGATAGCCCTAAAATCTATGATACAGACTCCGATCTAGCCCTACGCGCGCGATTGGCGACCTCTGCTGACCGGCGCTCCACCGTAGTCATAAAAATTTCAGCCAGCTGCGTGGCTGGCTCGTTCACATGCTTCAGAGACACAAGCTTCCCGTCCGGCCTCCGAGGGAAATCAGACAAAGCAGCTTTGAAGTCACCCTCTATCCCATGACCTAAAAGGAGTTTGAGGGTGGTCTCTGAGCCACGTACCGTCAGGGTGCGAGCAAAACTCACCATAGTTGAGGTTCCCGGGCCCAGGACATCGGCGAAGCCTTCCACAGTCGATGGAAGTTGGCCAAACGGGAACACGCCCTTGTATACGGCGCCGAGTGTGCTCGTAGACTTGGCGAGTGCATCCTTCGCTTGGGTGGAGACGGCGTCAAGGTCGCCAATAGCACGGTCGAGGGACAAATCGCCACTCGCCTGGTTTATAGGTGCCGGTGCGCCAACAGCTCCTTCACAGATCAAAAAGAGCACAACCTCTTACACAACATTCAGCGGCAACAGAAGTAAACAAAAAGAGGCAAATTTTACTAACCGCCCACGTCTCGGGTGAGGCTAGCCAGCCGCTCAGCATACTCTTTCTCGCGCAAGGCAGCGGAGTTCTTGGCATCATCCAAAGTCTTCTTCGACTCAGCACGCTGTTTGGCGAGTGCGTCTTCTAGCTCCTTCACCCGGGACTCAGCCGATGCCTTGTCATCTGCATTTGATGGCAAGAAGTAATTCAAATGCTCAACTAAGCAAAGACAGTGTAAAATGGAACTTCGGGTTACGAATCAAAATACACTTCAAGTGAGTTGTTCCAAGCTGGTGCGCAGACTGTCCCTCTCTTGCTCCAGTTGGACAAAGGCCTGCCCGATTCTACCAAGTTGAGGTAGTAAGGCTGCAAGCACACGAAACCAACATAAGTTATACATAACTAGTACCGTATGCGGACTCGGCAAAAAGGCACTTACGTGTTCTGTCCAAGGCACGGGCTTCGTGGCTGATGTTCCGACCTCCGGAGTTGCGGCACTCATAGCCTTGGCCGTCTCAATAGCAGTAGTCGTGGCTGCTGATTGAATGACCTCCGTAGCCACGTGAGAGACTTCCGGGTGCTTAGGGGTCGTAATCTTCTCGGATGGAGGAGTCGGTGGATGAACAGTCTCAGCACTGCGAGTGACAGAAGAAATATAGCATAAGCACAAAAATCAACAAACAAAAACTTTAGTACAAAAAGCTCAGGAGCATACATGTGCTCTTCTTCCTCCTCACTATCGAGGTTGTCAAAATTGGGACCTCCAAAAAGCAGCTCCTCACCCGACTGAGGAGGAGGAGCTGAGTTCAACGGGCTCACATTTAAAGGAACAGCTGTGGCAGCAGGAGACGAGCCCGAGTCTCCGTCATCTCTCACATCTGACTCCTTCGCGGGTGAACTCGTGGAGGAAGACACAACTCGGGTGACCCGACGACGCTTGCTTGTCTGCAATTCCTCTGTTTCTTCTTCGACTTCCTCTGTAGGCGAAGTGGTGGCTGATGGAAGAGGTGAGTCATCAATTCCCTTTGCTCATACCTCTTGCACCTCCTGCACCTCCGTTTCATGAGTTGGGTCATCTTCGGGAAGAGGAGGAAGAGTCGATGCAGTTGAATGGACCTGCATACAAAATACAGCAGTCGAAAGTTACAAAGATGCACAACAAAAATGGCAAAAGCAGGAGATCATAAACATGATTGTTCACTAACCTCCTCCAGAGGCCTATCAGGACCATAAGGAGTGACAGGGCAGTCGACGTTGCAGGGCTCGCTGGATTTTGTGCTAGTGATGGACCGCACATGTGACACCAGCTCGCTCTTCGACAGTTCTTCCTTGCTCATTCGGGTGGCGTCGAGCGCACCCTCGTACTCCCACATGGGGTGGGCCCGAGCGCGGAGCGGCCACACCCGCATCTTCACAACGGTGGCAATCAAATGCACACCAGTTACGCTGCTTAGCAGCTCTCCAATCTTCGACAGCAGAGGCACCGCTTCTGCCTTTTCTTCAGCCGAAAGCGGATGGTCCCAGGCGTTTGTCCTCGCGAGTATGCCAGCAGTCGAAAATGCTGGGACTCCTTCCTGGTCGACGCGCACATAGAACCACCTTTTCCTCCACCCTTGCGCCGAGTCGACTGGCTTCAGAGCAATCCCAAAGCCGCAAACAGGGTAGGTGCGGTCGCCTCGGTTGTTGGGCCGGACCATGAAGATCGACTTCCAGAGGGCCCAGCTGGGAGAAACTCCCAAGAAGCACTCGCACAATACCATAAAACAGGCAATGTGCATAATGCCATTCGGGGTGAAATCATGGATTTGCACCCCGTATGCATACATCAATCCACGAACAAAGTCGTGGAAGGGAAGCGAAAAACCCCTAGGCAGAAACTCCGCAAAACAAACGCGCTCGTTAGCGCGAGGCTCGGGGATTACCTCCTTGGGCGATGGCGCGCGGACGAGCAGCTGATCCGCGGGTGGCAGCATTCCCTCCTCGCGAAGCTTGTCTAGATGCGCTTCCTTGATGGTGGATTTCATCCAATCGCCGTCGCTCTTCTTGAGGTCCACGGCGGGCGCAGATGCGCCAGCCGCAGTCTTCTTCCCCTTCTGAGCGGCTGCCTCGGTCGCGGGCGCGTCAGCAGTAGCAGCTTTTCTCTTTGGTGCCATGGCGGTGGTGGCTAAGGGGAAAAGTGGGAGCTTGGGCGCAAGAACAATGGCAGAGCACAAGGAAGAAGATGGAGTAGGTATGGCGCGAAGAGCAAATGGCAGGTAAAAGTAATGTCAGCGCCCCCCCCCCCTATTTACCACAAACCAAAATAGATCATAACCGTCCAGCTCATAATCGTGCGCTCCGCACGCCATCCCGCCGTATACGTGGCAAGCACGGAGGGCAACCGTCGCCGGCCACTCCGCCCGCTACGCACGCAAAAATAGGAGCCATCATCACCCTCTGTAAAAAGTGGGCCAGAGTGGTCAAATCAAGTCCAAACGGCACCGTCGTCCGGTCAGCGCTGCACAATGGGCCCACCTATGTGTCACGTCCCATCCATCACAGCATAACGCACGCCACCGTGTGTCAGGCAGTGCAGTCGCCAAAAAACGACATCCCTGATGTCATCTCAAGCGCTATGGTCAGAAATACATTCGAGTCCGCCCAACGCATATCGGTCACTCGATTGCCTAAGTTTGGGTCGGGTGTGAAACAACAATGTTAAGGCAAAATTGGTCAATCGACCGTTCCTTCGGCTGAGGCATATTACTCCCATCGGGAGCATATCAAAAAATTCTTCGACTGGAGATGCTCAAGAAAAATGATTCTGAGATTATCCTCCATTACAAGCAATACAGCATAATCTCGGAGGCTACTCCCGTCGGGAGCACTGTCGTGCACCCGATAGAATTACGGCAAAAAAATTCTTCGACTAACATATGAAGTGTAAAAAGATCTGAGATTATCCTCCATTGCAAGCAATAAAGCATAATCTCGGGGGCTATTCCCATCGGGAGCGCTGTCGCGCACCCGATAGAATAACGACAAAGGGTCAGTCGACGAAAGGCTCGACTCAGTTCATATACAAAATCATACTCGAAACATTCCCGAGTTGCGTCTGCCGCAAATACCTCGGATGCTGCACGCATAGTGCAAAGGTAAGACCCGCCGAACTTTTGAGTTGGGCTAAGGACCGTTCCAGCAACGTCAATCCTTATACTTTTCGTGTCAACAGACATGATGAAAAATCGTGACGGACGCATTGGGTAAAATTCAAATCTATACTGCAGATCGACTCAGTAAGGCCTCTGCGGCCTAGTCGAATCTAACCAGTTTGTTCCAGATTCGAGTCCGAGGAGTCGAGTTTGATTGAAAGCTAGTAAGGTTTTACCCGAATGTGTAGTTAACTAGTCCCGATCCGTCGAGTGTACTGGGCCTGCTAAGCTATTATCCCTCGATCATCATAAGCAAAAACCACAGTCGATGAGATACTCGACATAGCCGACATATACTATTCATATAGGAATTCCAATTATAAAAATACAAAATACAAAGCATATGACGTGCACTTATGAAAGAGTCCATACCTGATTCTTCGAGTCAGACAAGTACTCGGGGGCTACTGACATGGATGTACATCTCGGGTACCCTACCATGAGGGTACCTGGTGCACGTGACGACTGAGACCCAATCACGAAGAGCCTGCTCGAAGCCCAGGACAGGAGTCTCAAAGAAGATGGATACCTTCCAAGATTTAGACATAGGCATAGTCGGTTAGGACTTTCCTTACATGTAAACTAGGTCGGTTACGTACTCCCGAGACCCAGCCTATTTAAAGGCTGGGAGGGGTGCCGATCTAGGACAAGCCATACTCGAACCACCAAAAGCCCTATCTCGCCGGAGCTCTCCTTGTAACCGCATAATCTCACACAATCAATACCAGACAAGTAGGAAGTAGGGTCTTTACCTCCACCCGAGGGGCCTGAACCTGGGTAAATCTTTGCCTCTGCTTGTCAGCCGACGAAACTAGCAGTACTACCACGTTCTCTCCCCATAATCTCAAGGTCCTAACCATGGGATTTGATGAGTTAACCCCTCGTCACTAGGTCTTCCACCACTTCCGCATCGCGCGCCGCCCCCGGGGAGATCAATCTCCTCGGGAGCACGGCACCCGGTCTCGATCAAGCATCAGATCGGTTCTTTAGATTAGATTCAGTTTCGAAATTATATTCACGTAGATTAGATCAGCTAGCCACAAATAAAACCCTTGATCGATCCCCTCGTTTTCCGGTGAAAATTAGCGCAGAATTGGAGCTTTGGCACAATCCGATCTGCACTGCTTCGGCTCCAACGACATCGCGCACAGAGGCGGCACCTTCGGCCGGGAGCATCATGTGTGTGGCTCCGCGCGCATGAGGCAGCGACCGGCCAGCGACATCTCATCAGGAACACAACACATGCACATCGACCTCCCGCGTGCGGTCGTCTACATCGAGCCGGACCAGTCTCCACTTCATCGAACCGGAACTGCATCAAGCCGAATATCGACACCAAGTTGTACGACTACACCAAGCATTGAGCAAGATCTTAGTCGAGCACGTCCACGAGAAGCGACATCCACACGTAGGCCGGTGTGGATCTTCATCGACTTCTCCGACATCCAGCAGCAAAGGCATCAACACCATCGTCGCCCCGAGGAACGCCTCCAAGCGACATGCGACATCACGCTGCTGCTGCTACATCGCCGACATATCATCGCCAAGTCTACATCAATGTGGTCTTCAACGACAACCTCGTCAACACACCGCCGCCGCCGCTACATCACGATCGTCCACAAGGATGGACACGCGCCCTCTGACAGTACTACTGCAAGGCGCCACATGACACCGACGACGGCATCGACCGCGTCCGATGGCTAAGACTGCATCGACAACCCGGCATCACTATTGTGAAAGCCCCTATGACCGCGCACACGGTTCTGGCAAAACCGTTGTGTGCTCGGTGGGTTTCCTCCAGTCTTGGCAAAACTGGTGGACTCATCTATGACCTACGACATACGACCGCGTCCTCTGACATTTGCAAGGCGCCCCGACGGTACCTCTCAAGGTGCAAAACGTCATACAAAACTACAACTGCAGCCCCGTCCGCAATTTTTTGCGCCTCCGGCTACAACGACCATGACGAGTACTACATCGACCACAACACCTCGACCACGGCAACATCATGATCGGCTACATCGACATCGACATCAAGGGCGTCTACAACAACTCATAGGCAACAACTCCAGTCAACAGCGTCCGCGTCATCACTTGCGTCCATGCCACTCCCGCTGTGACTGCGGGAGGGAAGAGAGGAAGACCATCAGATACGTAGTTGATGATGACGGAGAGGAGGAACGACGAATGCGCAAGCCTTCAAAGCCAGTCGCAATAGTCCGCTTCACTCCCGATACGACCGAGGGGGAATGTTAGAGTATAATACGTAGAGATACTGGAATATTCTAGAGTTAGAGATAGAATCGGTTTAAACCTAGTATGACTTGCCTTGTCCTCCAATCCTCTACCCCTTTGTACCTCTATAAAAACCCCACGAGGGTCCAAACAATACAACAACAAATATTAGGGTTTCACAACTTTCTACACATGGTGGCGCAGCATGGCGTCCTCGCCGCTACTCCCGCCGGTCCTAGCGTCGCCGCCCCCGCCTTGTTAATACCTACATGTGTGGTATGTGTAAATAATTAAATAAAAAACTGGTATTTTATGCAAAACAAAGTCGAAGTTGTGGTTCCGTGCAACACATGCACCAATAATGCGGGTGTTATGTGCAATTTGCTCTGAAATCGGGTTAGGAAAGGTTTGCCATGGGCCCACGTTGGACGCGGGCTTGGGCGGGTACGGTCAGCTTTCGTGGGCCGTTTAAATACGGCCCGAGTGTCCTGAATTTGTGAGAATTTCCTCCGGTTAGCCGTACGCTATCCGCTGGCCGTCTATCTATAATCCCCTTCGCCTCACCGAGCGAGCGAGCATTCCAGCAAGCAGAGGAAGCCATGGCCATGTCGCTCTCCCTCGCGCGCCTCGCCCTCCCGCCCGTGCTCCAGTCCCTCCCTGTCGCCGCCGGAAAGAGGTCGGCCAACGCCAGCATCTCCTTCACCGCCAGCTCATTCTTCGGCGCGCCGCTGGCCGTGGCCGCCCCCACCGCTCTCTCGCCGGCGGCCCCGCTCCCACGCTCCATCGCCGTCGTCGCGAAAGCCGGGAAAGGGTACAAGATGAAGACGCACAAGGTACCCTCTTGCCCCTTCGCGGCTGCTAGGTCTGTTCTTGCGAATCCCTCTGTCGGCTTGGGCGTTTCTTGATTCTGTCTCTCTTGTGTGCGTGTCGCGAAGGCGTCGACAAAGCGGTTCAGGGTAACGGGGACGGGGAAGATCGTGCGGCGGTGCGCCGGGAAGCAGCATCTTCTCAGCAAGAAGAACGCCAAGCGCAGGAAGAGGCTCTCCAAGATGGTAAACAATGCTTCTTCAGTTTCGCTCACATTTTTCTTCAGTTATTAGCCTGTCTAGTTCTGTCGAACTGCCCCTATGCTTACATTGGATGGTAATGTGGGCTGTTGAAATGAACTCACTACTTGGCACTGCCAGTGCCACAGCCGGTAAACTGTGATTGGTACTGAGCAAGTTGGCGCTGCATATAGATGTGTGAAATTTAAGAAAGTTGGCTAGTTTTCAATAGCGAGTTCAGTTGATTACACAGTTTATGAACTATTATTGGTTCCAAATATCAGGTAGTCCTCAATAAGAAGACTTACTTTTAGGTGCTAACTTACTGTTGCATGCTGACATATTAACTTACTGAGCAATTTCGTGCTAAGTATATGTGGTTGAAATTCAAGAAAGCTGAAGCTACTTTGAGTAGATTGTGGCTAGCTTTTCCATGGCGAGTTGAATTGATTCTGCAGTTTCTGAACTATTATTGGTTCCAATATCAGTAGTCCTCAGTAAGAATAGTAACTTATAGGTACTAACTTACTGTCGCATGCCAACATATTTTTTGACTGTAACTGGCAGGAGCTCTGCCATTGCTTTATATAATGAGAGAAAGGAACAGTTACAAGCCTGCTAAGCAGGTGGGGAACATTTAACACACATCCCCGGCAAAAACACGGGGTAAAAAACAGAGCGAAACTACTCCTTCAGGAGGGCAATGTCATCTCGAACAAGTTGAGAAACCTCTCTGGCGTTCAGTTCAATTCCTTTAAAAGTTCGCCGGTTCCGTTCCTTCCACAAATTCCACGCCGTGTATGCAGCGAACCTGCATTCCTCTGCCCGGCTCTCCTTTGGTGCTTCCCAGTAGGTCCTCCTCCACCAATCCTTGGTCGACTCCGAGTTCAGCGCCACAGCCGCCACTCTCGGATGAGGTCCAGAGGCTAGCTGCCAGACCTCCTTCGCGAAAGCACAGCTCAGGAGAATGTGAGAGGCCGACTCCATCCCATGGTTGCAGAAACAGCAAACATATGACATGCTCTGGTCTCCTCAAAAGAGAAGAAAATTGTCTTCTGCAAACATATGACATGCTCTGAAAAGGAAATTCTTCATAAGCTAATGGGCCACAGAATGTAAAGTTTAACATATTTGGTCCCTGGAGATACCTTCAAGTAAATTGGCAGCCATGATGTTTGTTGTGATATTAGAAATAGAGGAGATATAAGAGGATAGAATAACTACGGGTTTTTTTTTCCTTTTTAGTTCAAAAAGTTCCATATCAGTAGCTTCTTGAGAGAGTGTGAGGCTGTCATATATATGTCAAACTTGCAATTTCGTGCCTTATGTACCCTCTGAGACTGAGAGAGCTGTCTTCCTTCACAGGTCCAAGTTAACAAGAGCGACTATAGCAACGTGATGGGTGCGCTGCCCTACCTTAAAGTGAACAAGAAAGCGGACTATCAAAAGGTGAACAAGAAAGTGGACTCAGATCTACCAGGTCCTTCAGAATGATTCTGTTGCGGAGTTTCAGTTCACCAACTTGTAATTTTGTGCATCTTTCTCTGTAATTCCTTTTCTTTTCAATGCAAAGTCTTACTTGATTCCAACAAAGTACAGAGAACTATTCATATGGACAGTCTAGTGATCTTCCACAATGAGATGCAGTCTTGCTTGGACACGCTTGGTTGAACTTTGTGTGTGTTCCTACCCTTAGGGCCATCTGGTACTCCCAATCCGAACATCATAAAATTCTACATAAGTACTCAAATATATTGCATTTCTCTACTATGTTGCATCACATCTCCACTGGATATCGTTGCTCTCCAATATTTGTGAAAAAGTAAACAATTAAATGTTAAGAATTTGCAAGTAACTGCATTTACGGTGGGCCTCTTGGACAAGAATGTGTTTTGAGTAGTAGGGAGCTTCGTCTGCCTCCATCATCGTTGTTGGTTCCTGATCGAAACACTCCAAATAGAAAAACTCAAATATTTGGTCGCCTCTCTATATTCACATAGTGCGTTGACTCCACGGACAATCTGCGATGACCTTGCATACCACTGCTTGGTGTACTGCGCAAATCCTAGTCCTTGGTATAATACTCATGAAATACCATTCTCGAATATCATATTCCTCAGAGTGTTACAACAAAAAGGTACATGCTTACATATTTATTATTACAAGCCAAAGGTGCATACAAGATTCAACGTCTTCCTCCTGCCACCGATGAAACTTCGGTACTAACTTACACATACTGATTGAAACGGGAATGATAAGACTGAAAACTATAATGGCTAAATAACCTACTTATACTACTATTATGGTTGCTCGGCCTATTCGGGTAGCACTAAACTACCCTACTGACCCCCCTCACCATTTTCAACATGTGCGACGTACTAGTCGACTCCTTCCACTCCTCCCGTCGTGTTTGGTTCCTCATGGATGATATCCTCCTCCCGTCGTGTTTGGTTCCTCGTGGATGATCTCCTCCTCCCGGGTGGTTCTCATGGAAATTCGGCATATTCGGTTTTTTATATATAGGGTATGAAAACGACCTTAATTGGCACCTCATGCACAACCATCTCACGGATCAATCCTAGCATCTCATGATATTCTCATGTGGAACAACCAATGTATTCTTTCAGCAGCTCGATTAAAAAAACTTTGTAGTCGGCTTTTAGATTTTTGTTTAAAAATGTCAGCATTGGGATTGTGTCATCTCCAATATATACTTCCTTTAACGGATAGGCTGATGTAACACCTTGTTCCAACTTATCCATGTTGTCTAGTTTATATACATACTCGTACCTATCTTTCGTATTGAACCGATACTTCTCTAGTTGCTTTTGCAACCATGTGTCAATAGGATCCATGGAACTATATATGTTGGAGAAGTTTACTTAAAAAATATTTGAGGGATCATGTCAAATCCATTGAAATGCATGGGTTTGGGCCAACCGCTCCTTCTTTTTATGTGCCCATTAACCCTAACACGTGAGTTGGTACAATATCTCTCTTCCTTGTAGCTTTTGCCTTGAATTTGGCCTCGGGAAGCCATCGACCAGAAATAAAGATATCTATTACAATTGTGGATTGGATATGTTCATTGCAACTTGACACACAGAAGATATGGATCCAAAATATTTCCATTAGTTTCAACTTACGAAACTTTCTACCAAACATTTCTTTTGTAGGATTAGGGAATGACCTGCTTGATACTGTTGATGCAACGAGGATCAATGGATATAAGAAGAGTATGATGGGAGTAAAAATTGAAGCAGGAGAAGGAGGTATATTGATGATGAGGTGAGGAGGAGTACCAACAGAAACATAAAGAAGACGCCGGAGCTAAATTAAATTTAAGGTTTCATGGTACTTTTCTTTTTTCATGTGGCACGTAAACTCATTTTCATACAAATTTCAACTCAAATATGATAAGCGTTAAATATCTTAGCATTCAACAAATCATATCTCATAACATAATTTACATGCATAATTCAGAATCTTTGAAATTGATGATGCAGGTCTCGACTAACCCAAATAACAATGTGAGCTCCCTCAGAACTCATTGGATATAATTGATCTCTAGTACAGATGAAAAATAAACATGAATATAGATTTTAAAATATTAAAAAGTAAATGTTTTTGTGGCAGGCCTCTTATAAAAATATATGTATTTTAATTAGTGGGAGCTTTTTCTACTTACATAGTAACCATTGGCACCTGAATAGACCACTCTAAATCCAATTTCAATTGTTTTCTCACTTCTCACATGATGCGTTCACTCCATCCACAATCACTTATTTCCCCTCGCTGTAAGGCCTTGCACGTTTTCATTTACTTCCAAAATATTTGACAAATCGTGTATCGGCTAATTGAAAATGGAATGGTTTGAGTAAGTTGCCATTTTTTCTACACACCCAAATAATCCTGGTCGGAATTCAGACAATCACTTCCTTTAATTAGCTTTTGCCTTTATTGTTTTCCCCAAGAAGCTCTCAGCCAAAAATAAAGAGATAGCTATATACAACATTAGCTCAAACATGATCATTGCAACTTGCCACTCAGAAGGTATGGATTTGAGACATATCCATTATCTTGAACTTAATATACTTTCGACCGAATAATTGGTTGGAAGGCTTAGGGCACGACCTGCTTGCTATTTTTGATTGTTTGCAATTGAGGACTTCTAAAAAGGGGAAGAAGAGGATGATGAAAAAAAAAAAGGAGAAACACGAGGAGGACCAAAGCAGGAATAAAAGGGGGGGGGGGTGTGGGGGGGGGGGGGGGGGGCGGTTGGAGATTAAGCTAAACTAAACTTCCACGTTTGATGGCACTTGCCCTTTTTTTCACGTGCCACGTTGACTCTTTTCTTAAACATGTCACCTCACAGATGGTAAGCCTTACACCATTCCTTAAATCGTAGAATTCGATATATCATATCTCATAACATAAATATCCATGTGCATATGTGGAATCATTGATTTGGACAATGCAGTTTTTACTCACCCAAATAACAGTGTGAGCTCCATGGGATCTCATTCCTTATCATTGCTCTCCAATATTTGTGAAAAATATAAGAGTACATGTTCGATCAACTACTTTCATGTAATTTTAGTTGTTGCGGGCCTCTTATACAAGAATGTGTTTTATTTAGTAGGGAGATCTTTATATGTACGTAGCAATTATTGGTTGTTGAACAGGATGTTCTAAATCGAAATTTCAAGTTTTCGACCGCGTGTCCATTTTCACGTGTTTCGTTGAATCTGTGCACAAGCATTCATCCCCCAGTAAGCCGAAGATTAGAAGGTCATGTCTTATACCATTGAAAAGGCATGGGTTTGAGACCATGACCTCTCTTTTGATACTGCCAAACAACCTACGTGATAGTTCATACATTATATCTGTTCCTTTTAGCTCTTGACTCCACGAAGCCATGATCCAGAAATAGAAGATAGGTATGTAAACCTATGGCTTTAAACATCTTCAGAAGGTGTTCATTTGAGACATCTCAATTATGTTTAACTTTACAGACCATTCTACCAAACATAATTGGCCGCGTCCGGGCTTTTATATTAAACATAATTGGCCCATCAAACTCGAGGATCAAACTCTAAGCCTAAAAATGTTTGGTAGAATGGTCTGTAAAGTTAAACATAATTGAGATGTCTCAAATGAACACCTTTTGAAGATGTTTAAAGCCTGGACGTGGCCGGCGGGGGGGGGGGGGGGGGGGGGGGGGGGACTTCTTCGTCCTCGAGTTTGATGGGCCAACGTGGGTTGGCGCCGCCGATCTCGGGCGTGGCACGGCCGCCGGGTGCCACGGCGGCGTCGATCTTGCTTTGGCGGCGTGGCGGAAGCCACGGATCTCCTGCCCTCCAGGCGCACAGTGGCAGATCCGGTGATCTGGCCCTTGCGGGCGGGCTGCGGGGTGGATCCGGGTACATTGTGGATCTTGGGTGTGCTCGTCATGCCCGGATCTGGTCACTGCTCGAAGGATCTGAAGGTGTGGATGATGGCCGGTGAGAGCCGGGCTCCGGGTTGGAGCCGACGATGGGGGTGCCCGCGGGTGTCGTTTCCTTGTTGAAGGTGTCGTTGCTGTGACTCTTCTACCTCCCGCTCAGTTGTTCCATGGGGAAACCCAAGATCTGGTGCTACCGGATCGGATGATGGCGGCACTTTCGGTGTCGCTTTTCCCTCTTGAGGGCATCGTTTTGGAACGCGTGCTGCCTGGAGTGGTCTACCGGTGGAGTGGAGCTTCACCGACCATGGCGAAGACGGCTGGTCTTGGCGGCGTGGTGTAGCGGAGACTCGACGATGGTCATGTTTGGTGGACTTGCACAGGGTGGGGGCGTTGCCTGGTGTCATGGTGGCATCGGCGGCAGGACTGGCGAGAGTATTTGCTCGATCGGCATGCTGAAGTTGGGTTCGAGGAAGAGGATGGAGGCGATTGCCGGAGCGTGTGCACAAGGCGCTATCTCTGAGTTAGCCAAGGAGCCGGCGACGGTTGTGGCCGGGGAACAAGGCCCCTTCACTCTGTCGTTTGTGCTAGTTGTGGTGTTTCACCGTTGGTGGGTTCAGCTTGTATTCATTCGTTGTAAGGCTTTTGCCAGCTATGTTGAATAAAATTAATAAAGCGGCCATATGCATCATTTCGATGCAGAGGCTAGGGTGACCCTTTTCTATATAAAAAAGGTCAACATAAACAGAAGAGCATCATCACAAGTCACATGATCAGCATCAGAACAAGCATCGGAAGGTGTCTCTAACATAAAACAACAGCAGCATGCATGATACTTACAAAAGTAGGATCACGAGTTCATCCTACAACTATGGTGTTAAACCTACCACCACATCAAATGGTGGGTGTCATCCTACCACCACCGTCACCAGCAAGTTCACCATCATCTGAGGGGTTAGTATATACCACCTCATCAAAATATATAGGCCATAAGACAAGTTTGTAAGCCTTAGCTAAGCCAAAATATACACCATCATCATCATCACTTCATCTTCATCTTCCTCATCATCATGTGTTGCTGCTACCACCCCTCTCCAGCACCACAGTACAATCTCAATCTATGTAGTACTTGCCCAGGAAAGTCCTGAGCCAGAGGGTCGTGTGCTGCTCTGCCATGCCGACATTAGAGCCTCCTCAGTGAACCCAACGGAGTCCATGACAGCATTGTACAGGTCAGGGTGCATGTCCGTCGGCTTGCTTTCCCGGATGGCCTGGGCAACCTCCTTGACAGCTTCTGTCATGTTGGCAAAGGTCTGGATCTCTTCCTCACCGAGGGCACCTATCTTCCTCCTCACTCGATGGGCATGGCAGGGTACATCTCCCTTCCTGGGCGGAGGACCATCGAGGATGACAGTGTCGGACTCCTATGTCTCGGCATCCTCCGGCAGATGCGTGCCGAGGGGGGGGGGGTACCTGAGCCCATGGCAAACTTGCCGGTGGCCAAATCGAAGGAGAAGATCGTTTGCATCTATGGGTAGTTCAGAATTGACTTGTTAAGGAACTCCGCGTCTTTGGGGTGATCCTATGATTGGAAGATGAGTGTGTTAGAAGGGATTGTTAGTACAAGTTCCAAGAACACAGATTGTTAGTACTAGTTCCAAGAACACAGATTGTTAGTACGCAGATTGCTCACCATGATGTGGCCCGTGTTGGCATCTTCGAGGATGATGGTGTGGGTCTCCTCGTACCACTGAGTGCCGCTCAAATCTCTGAGCTTGCTCACCTGCACCCACCTCAACCTCCACTTCCTCAGGTGGTTGTACACCTGAGTTGAGGTCACCTCTGCCCCACAGTGTGCAAAGAGAGCCCTGGCGCAAGATTTGAGATGCACCTCTTTTAAAACCCTTGTATGACATCACCCCAGTCCTGATGAGAGTATTCATGTGCTTAAGCACGAAGGTTGACATGAATGGAAGCCATTTCATGGTTGCTTTAGCCTGGGCCTTGTTCTTTGCAATTTGTTGGTTCATTGTCGCAGCCACGGAGTGCACAACATCGTGCACAACACCGAACGGCGCAGAGTCATTCATGTCGTAGTCCGACATAGGCTGAGAGTCGCCCACATAGGAAAGGATTTGCAAATCCCCAATTGCGATGAGTGACATACTAAGGTCCTCACATTTCAAATCCTATATCGATCACGAGAACACAATGTAAGCTACCAGATCTACCATAGTTGGTTCTACCGAAGCAAGCACATGTACACAACTAACATCACAGCTAACAGATCTACAAAACCTACCACAAGTACAGAACTAACATCAAATCTAACAGATTGACCCAACCTAGCATGTTATCTACAAGGAAAGATCATAGATACACCAAGTACCACTAACAGAGTTTAGATCTAGAACATCCTAGACATATGAACCCTAGAAAGCAAGGTTAATTTGGTCACTTACAGCCATCGCTGGGGACGTCTGAAGACGAGGGGTATCTGAGTCAAGGAGGTTGCGGCCGCGTAGTACCCAGCCGCTCCGCTGCTGCCTGCCGGAGAAGGGTAAGCTGTCGCCGTCGCTTACCTGCGAGCTCAGACCGGAGACCTCGAGTGGATGAAAATGGTGGGCTTCATGACAGCGGTGAGAGTAGAGAGTATATAGAGGGCACTACATGCACTTTCACTCATATGCCCGCCCAAATTTTGGTTTGAAGCACGAAACTACACCCGAGTGACCAGGGGAAGAGTTGCATATGTGCTCACCTTGGTACACATGTATAGGGTAGGAAATATTTTTCTTTGTGCTTGTGGCAAAAAAATAGGCCTGTACACCATCTTATACCATGAAAATCCACCTGGGTGACTACAAATTTCATATTTAAAGAACGCCATACACAATGGTGAACCACGGTCAAGATCGATCTAGCTCCGCCCCTGAGTGTGACCAAGCTTTCACTGCCCCTCCCACTAGCGAGGGTGCGGACACAGGTTGTTGACGTTGTTGATAGAAACGGAAACTATAACGGCAAAAATGGAAAATTTGGAGTGGAGCTGGGACGGGAGGGATGAGCGCCTTCCATCTCTAGGACCACAGTCAGCAGAGGGGTCCCCACTCTTCCTCTCCTAGATCCCGACCCTATAGATTGCTCCCCCGCGCGTGTCCTCGAGTCCATTGACCGTATTTTTAATAGCCACTGTGGTACTTCTCTTTAACCTGTAGACTGGGAAGCCATTGCCATAGGGTTGGAAAGGTGGGGATTTTGTAGGTGTTTGTGTTGGTGTTCTTGGGGTTCCTCTGGGATTTTGGGTGTTCTTTCCTTGCATATGTTTGTTTGATCGTATTTTCTTTGTCGGTTGGGGTTGGTAGGCAAAATCTGGATAGTGGGTGGCATAATGCCTGGCGGAGGACAAGTTTGGAGGCATGGGAAGGAGCCGGCAACTGCAAAGGACAAGTTCCCCGAGGGGATGCGCGTGCTCGCCATCGATGAAAACCCCGTCTGCCTCAGGGTCCTCAAGGTCCTACTACGTGTCTGCAAATTCAACCGTGAGTGCTTCCCCCATGTCTTGATTGATTTTTCCTCAAACCTTCTACCTAATCCATTATAACCACTTGAAGATTTTTTTGTCTGGGACTAATCCTTGCTTGGTTGGATTTGATGTAGCGACGGTGGTGATGGATGCGATGACGGCACTGAGGATGCTTAGAGATGGAGGGGAAGAGCAATTCCACCTGGTGATCACCGACGTGCACATGATGGACATGGATGGCTTCAAGCTCCTTGAGCTCATTGTCCTTGAGACGAATTTGCCAGTCATAAGTATAATTAAAACTCTCTTGATCTATCCATTATTGACAGCTTGCATTTTGCTGGTTGCTTGCTGTCTCCGTTGAAACTGCTAGCTCATGGTATTTAACTAAGCATTTTTATTACTATTCGGCCAAGGGCTAGCAATCTTTCTATATATGGTATTACTACCTCTAGATATGGTATTACTACCTCTAGATAATATATACGTGGAGTCATAGGATTAGCAACATGAGATCCTTTAAATTTGGAAGGATCCTCCGGGCCAGGTGCACAAATGTGTTTTTCACATGCACACTATATTTTTGGTAGATAACATCTAACGAATGGGATCATGTTTCAACATGAACCAACATTTTGCCATATAACCGTGTATCTATTTATATCGAACGGCTAGAGAGGGAAGAAGATCAAAGGTGGAGCAAAATATGGGTTGGGTTGGGGAGGGATCTGACGTGAGTGAGATCGTCTAGATTTAGAAGGATCCTAGGTAGCAGGCACGTGCCATATGCGTTGCAGGCCGGGGCGCTCTACTTTGGGTAGATAAAATCACTTGAATGGGACCTTGTTTCAGCATGAACCAACATGTTCTGATCTAACCGTTCATCTTCTAGATCGAACGGCTAGGGGGAGTGGAGCAAAGGTGGAGCAACACATGAGTTAAGTGGGGAATAAGGACCCTCTATGTGTGAGATCCTCTAAATTTGGAAGGATCCTATGAACCACGCACGCGCACATTTGTGTAGCTGCACGCACACTATTTTTGGTAGATAAAATCTCATGAAATGGACCATGTGTTTAAATGGACCAATGGGTTCCCATATAAGATTCATTTGTTAGATCAGGCGGCTAGGGGGGATGCGGAGCAAAGGTGGAGCGACACATAAGATATGTCGGGGAGGGCGGGATCTTCTGGGAGTGAGATCCTTCAAATTTGGAAGGATCCTAGGAACCATACACGTGCACATATATGTTGATCAACTCACTCTTTATTTTTTAAGATAAAATCTAACGAATGGGACCATGTTTCACTAGACCGAAGGGTTCCCATCTAACCATTGATCTATTAGATCGTATGGCTGCGACACGGCGGGATCCGCTCTGGCGGCCATTCATACGGGTGGGGTGGAAGAAGATTGGCAAGAGACGGTAGGAAAGAAGATGTTGGTGATGGTTTTGGGTTAGGAGGCATGGGAGGTGGTGGCTGATGTAGCGGTAGTAGTTCTCTGTATAAGATTTGAACCCCAATTATTTGAGAGACATCTATTCCAATGGGGTCCCATTTCAAAATCAACCGATGTCATCTAACCATTCACGTGTAAGATCAGATGGCAGTGGGACAGCAAATCAGAGGTCATCAGTAACATGTTTATATTCGAACATGTCGCTCACCTAACAAGCTTTCCATTTATATTTTAAAAAATTACCATTTATATACCTCACATGATATTCCATTGATGGTCTTCAAAACATATAAATTTTAAGTTCCATTAATTATACATAAAGTGAAATTAAACATTTTATTTCTCTAAATTAGAATAGTTAAACCATTTGTAATTTAATTTGCGATATTGTGTAGAATATGTCGTTTAGGATGAAAAGTAAATTTTTGCAGGCCTACTAATAAGTTTTAGAAAATATTTGGGGTGATAATTGTTACCTAGCATAGGGAGAAATTTTCAAAAACTAGTACTTGATCTTGAGGTTGATCAATTAAGTTATGAAGGTTAGATCTGTAACCATTATTTTGTTTTATGTCAACTGAATTTGTCAAATATATCCCATTATTTTGCTTTGAATCATCGAAATCACCATGGTCGTGATGCGATTTTGCCATTTGTAACACATTTGCTTCCCCGATTGCTTGTCATATTCGGAAAGATTGAACACCTTTTCATGATTTTGAACCACTAGGATAGACAAAATGATCCAGATTTCGTAGTTTTGTGAATTTACACACTCCACAGCTAAGTCACTAATCATATGTCATGCAGTATTATCTGTGGATGGAGACAAGGAGACAACATTGAAGGGGATAAGACATGGGGCATGTGATTGTTTGGTGAAACCCGTGCGCCTCAAGGAGCTCAAGAACATATGGCAACATGTTATAAGGAAAAAGCTCAGGGTTGTGAACCACAACATCACTGATGGTGTTGATCAGAGGGTGCAACCAATGATTGTTGAGGGTGATCAAGTTGGTACAAAGAGTATAAAGTTCTCAGAGAAAAATAAAACTAATGGAGATGATTCTGATGGGAACAAAGAGAGAACCAACTTCGTAGCCACCCGGAAGAAGAAAAGGGTGACATGGACCAGTGAGTTGCACAGAAGGTTCAAGGAAGTTGTCAATCAACTTGGCATTAATAGTAAGATATCACATTTCATTTCTTATTCACCAAAAAAGTTTATGGATCTTGGATTTATTTTACGTAATAAAATGTTTGGTTATTTAAATGTAGACGCAGTCCCAAGGAAGATATTGCAAATGATGAATGTCGATTACCTCACTAGAGAGAGTGTTGCGAGCCATCTACAGGTTTAATTTCTACATTTGTGCTTAATTTCTTTGCATTTATCTATATTCTTTCTAGACTAACAATTTTTCAAATTTAAGTCCAAGATTAATTAATAATATAAGTTGTTATATAGATATGTGTGGGAAACATTGTAAGAAAGGCATATCTAATATAATTCATGCCCAATATTTTCTACCATTTTAAACAATACATCACTTTCATATATTTCTACTTCCCAAATGTATTTCAATATTTCCAATGAACATGAATATCAAATGTATTATTTCCCATCTTATTTCAGAAATACCGTCTCTACTTGAAAAGGGACACCAATAACCCAAGGAAGTATAATCCTCTCGGTGATTCCTTTGAAAGACGGAACTCGTCCTACTACATGAACATGAATCACCAGGGAAACTCAAGTAATTACCATAAACATCAGAGAGGATTGTCGTCGTCAACCATTGGTTTCATAGGTTCAAACAATTCTTACATAGCTCCATCCATGTTACAAGCTCAAGGTGCATCAATGCAGTCCATGAACTGTACAATGGGGACAGTCGGACATGGGCACGACATGATAAGGCACCACTCTTTGGGTCCTCCCGTTAGATCATTCGAAAAGGTATCAGATCACACAATGCTTGATACATTTCCTCCTACACATTCTCACAAAGCCTACGCAACCTTTTTGCATGAAAAGCTATTGGAGGCAAGCAATGTGGTACCTTCCTCCCATACCAGCAACTCCTTCCCAAAAATTCCAAATGTTGGGATGTTAAAACCCATAAACCAGTTCCATATGCAGCCTCCAGAATTGGTCACCCAGTTATCTGCTCCGATGAACTCGGCATCTTCTGCATTCAGCGCACGTCAGGATGCCCAGTTTCCAATCCTTGTTGGTAGTTCTAGCAATCATGGGCATAAGAATATGGCGTCGTCCAGTTTTCTTGATCATATAGATGGAACACCTCTGGCTCAGTCACAGATGATCTCCCAAATCAACCAAATGTCAAGCTTTAGAGCCTCACCGGCCAAATATCGATGTTTGAGAATGAACAACGGAATCAGATGGCAGGAATTGTCATCAACAACCACACTTCAGGGGGTGCCTTCAGTGAGAAGACGACACCATTATTCAACATGGCAACCAACACAGGCCCACTAGAGATGAGCAGTGACAACTTTTCACCAATGACTCTGGTGGTTAATGGTGGAAACACAACCTCTCCATTGCCTAACCTTCAAACGGACAGCTTAGTCGCGCCGCCGACTCAGATGGTTAACATTGGAAGCATCAGCCCGGCATTGAACAACCTTCAAGAAAGTTCTATCGTGCCGACGCAAGTACTAAATCCTGGTAATGCCAATGGTGTTCTCCCGGTGCAAGAAGAACCAAGTGATCAGCAAGCTCTTAATGATCAGCCAATCTACAGCGATCCCTTCTTCATGGAGGATATTTTTTCCGACATGCTTCACCAGGTAACAACTTTTTCTCATTATTTCATCATACAATGCCTTCTCATTAAATTCAATTTCCATGCTTTTATGGTGATTTTACATGATCTATAGCCTTTTAAGGCTTTGCATATGAGTTTGTTGAGCAGGGTCACTTGGATCTAAATCGAGATTCTTTTATCATTGTAGGATTTCAATGAAGATGACGCTTTCTTTGGTGGAGAATGGTAGTTTGTTTATTCGAACAGATCTCCATGGAAGATTTTTGCATTGTGTGGAAGCAAGGTTGTGTCATCATCAGTCCTTGGTTCTTGACAATTGTATCTATAGAAATTGTGTGGAAAATTGTCAGACCGCGGTAGGCTAGTTTGCACCAGGGTCGTTGTGACACCCCAGATTTTTCCCTTCTTGAATATTTTGGATTTCATTTGAATTCTTTGGTTTAAGGACGTGAAGTGTTTCTTGGATCTTATTCTCTCTTATCGAAATCAAAAAATCTTGTCATGTAAGTGGAGGTTAACCATTTCATTAAGACCCTAGAAATTATCTACTTCAACTTAGTACAATGACACTCTAGGTTTATTGAAAATATTCATTATTGAAATATATTAATCATTTAATAAATCACCTAAAAAGGAAATCGCCTATATTTTTCTGCTCAAAATTAAGGAAAATTAGAAAATGATTCCTTACATATTATATGACCAAAATATGGAAAAAATATAAAATACTATATATTCTTTGCATTTAGGATTTTCTTTAATTCCTTAAATGCAAAAACAGACATAACATGCGATCCATATTTTAACCATGGTGAAATTCAGCAAAAATGGGAAATCCACTCCCCTAGACACCCCCGGCCCCCTGGTCCCATCAATTGCTTCCTGAAAAAACCACTTGCTTGCTCAACCAGGCCAATGCCGTTTTATCAGATTAAGTTTTCCAGAAACTTCAGTAGACCAAGTTACAAACTAGCAAACCTTGATAACATGAAAGTGGTAGCATTTTCCATTTGTTGCAAAATGGTACCAGCCTATAACAGCCGGAACATCCCAATGTCAGTTTTGGCATGGCCAGAACGAGGAACACAAATTCATATGTAAATATACTATCTTGGATATCTTTTATGATACCGAATTCTCAATTCACTTATTTTCTTTATCAAAATGGTTGAGGTAGAGAAGGAAGACAATATAATGTCTCATTTTAAACTTATTGCATAGAAGTTACATTGTCATGTATATATCCTTCAACATTTCAGGTTTGTTCAAAGATTTTCCTAGCCTACAACCTCTGTATTAAGTGGGAATGCTGCTTGTGCATCCATAAACCCCGAGCCAAGCTAGTCATCCTCATGAGTGTCCACCATACCCTCATAAGTGTCCACCATACCTTCCTATTTTTCGAGAAAGACCTTCCAAGTAATCTTTCATTGGTGCAGACAATAAATATTGTCATCCTAATATGTATGATCTTTCAACAAAAATAGACTTTCTACAAAATTGTGATAGGATGCAAACCATAAAAAGATAAAAAGAACCCGAAAAAATAGAAGAAGGGGAAATATTAAATTTATGTTCCTTTCCAACAAATTCTCGCACATCCAACATTAAAAAAGCACTTCATGAGCCTTTGCTTCACTCAGCGAAGGGCCTATCCTTTAATTTCTATGTTTAGTCGATCCCCTTCCCAACCATTTACTCTTCGCATGGAAGCATAGAATGCCATTGACATTTTCCATGAGATAATAAATTAGAAAGTTGAGCATTGCTAAAATTCCATCTTCCTTTATGTCTAGCTTGAACACTTTTGTTATAAGGATGTATTATTGAGAGTTAATTAATCATTGAAAGACTAACCACACCCAGTCGTGGGTGGAGCCCGCACTCCTGTGGCCGTGAGGTGGGGACAGGACAGAACTTCATTGCTTGCCTCCCGACGCCTTTCCCCCTATATGTTGCCTCAAACCTAAAAATTTTGGGGAGCCTTCGAAGGATTTTTCCATCGCCGTCTCAACGGCGGATAGAGAGACAAAGACATTGACCTTTGGTGGGTAGATCCTGTTGGGGATTCTTTCCTCCGGGAGGGGGAAATCTAGGGCATTGTCATCACGACATGCACCACCCTATCTCCACTTTGTTTCGTGGTTCTCTGTATATGTCATTTGGATTACTTTTTGGTGTTGATTACCTCTAATAGCCGATGCTCTAAAGTTTTATTGGTGGAATATTGTTATGTTCATATTGGTATTCATATATTCAACCCACTGATCATGATCCATATCACGTCGTGTGAGGATTTCGTTAAGTTCTTGAGCACACCGAAGAAGCCTTGTTGCTAGTACTCATGTGAAGTTGAATAAAGTTCAATGTTTTAATACCTTTGTTGTGGTGTTACTTCTCTAGTTGTCTTATGTGAACACCTACTACATGACACTAAAATTTATGGGCCTAGAGAAATTCATTGTGTAACTAGCTTCTTTATGATGGGTTGCGGGAGTGACTGAATATCTAACCCTAGCATACAAAATGTTGCATGAGGGGCTTTTTAGATCCTAGAGTTCATGGCTATGGTAAAGTTTATCTTAATTACCATTCTTGTATTTGTGAAATTCTTGCATGGATGGTATAATCCTAAGTATGTACTCCCTCCGTTTTACAATAACTTTGCATTCTGTGTTTAGTCAAGGTCAAACTTTGTAAAGTTTGACCAAATAAATAGATAAAATGTAAACATTTACAACAAAATTTTAACATTAATATAATCTTTATAAGATATACTTCATTATATATATTTACATTATAGGTGTTAATATGTTTTTCGTATATATTTGATCAAAATTTGAAAAGTTTGACTTAAAAAACACTGAACGTGAAGTAAATAAAAACGAGGGAGTATCGATCAGTACAGCAATACATTAGCATTGATTCACCCACACAACAGTTATCAACACAATTAAATTTAATCTCAATGGAACTAGATGAAAGTAACTTGGCAATATCCCGGTGTGTCCTCAGGAGCGTTTTAATTCCTATAAAAACACAACCGGTTTGTGGTTAGATCAAATAAGGATTGGGCCACTTGCTGCACAGTTACACTTTTTTTCTTATTTACCTTTATATAAAATTACCTTTTCCATCAAATCATCTATAAAAATATACCCTGGGGTATTTACAATGAAACGATACTAAAATACATTGATCAATTTTTTTACTCCTTATTGGGTTAGACACTCTTACTTATCGAAATGACTAAAATAGATCCCTTATAAGTGTGGGTCATCAAGCCGCCTTTGTCAACGCCTCAGCGGCCTCGCCGACAAAAGAGCGCGAGGAGCCAATGAGCTAAAACGTGGGAAGAAGCGCTCCGGTGAAGGGTCTGTACAATAGTGTTAACACAATGGAGAGGGGCATGATATGTGTGTTGAGCAAGGGGGGTTTCGGTCTGAGCAAAGGTACTAGAGGTTTAGTGAGCAGCAGCGTGTCGCCGATCCACGTCGGCATGGAGGGGTGTCTTCCAGGCTCTTGCACCGCTTCATGGTGATGACGACTGCAAAGATCGTGGTCAGGGCCGACGGTGGCGGAGTGGGTTGAACGAAACTGATAGAGACAACAGACCCCCAGATGTGTTCTCTGGGCATTTGGAGCCCTAAGGAGAAGTCCCAGGCCCCTTTACGAAGCCATAGCAAGGCCCGCACTAGCCATTATGTCAAAACACGGTCCACCTGAGTGGGGAAAAACGGCCCGACTTATGCGGTTGAGGCCAAACAATTGTGCGCACATACTGGCTGCGCCAGCCCAGGATACGTCATGGACTCTCCTCTACCCTACCGACCGAAGAGAAAGGTGGGGATTGAGCTAAACTAAATATCCCATTTTGACGGACATTTTCTTTTTTTCATGTGGCACGTTGGCTCTTTTCATAAATGTGTAAACTCAAAGATGATAAGGCTTACAGTGCACTTTCGTTCTTATTAGAATTCGACATATCATACTGTATCTCATAACAATAATTATCCACATGCATGATTTGGAATATTTTATATGGATGAAATGCCGATCTCAATTCACCCAAATTACAATGTGAGCATTGTGGGTAATCATTGGATAATTAATCTCCTAATATTTGGTAAAAACAATGGAATTGGATGTTATTTTTTTGCGAAAAAGGACTCTGGCATTAAAAGAAACACCGAACAGTACAAAGCATCTCAACAAAAACGAAAATTACAACAAGATCCTTGAGATGCCCTTCGTTTTTGACCTCCAGATAGTGTCGATGGCGCGCCGCCGCTGCCGCTCCTCCCAGAGCTGGCCTGACGTTTTTGGGTGCGGACGGGAAGTCGCCGAACGGGTCAAGAAGACCACATCCGTCCCGGAGCCGAAGAAGAAGGAAGAACCGCCGATGAAGCTCCATGATGATCCGAATAACGCCACCGTCAGAAGAAGTCCTTGAGAACCACACCACTCCCACAAGCTTCTCGACGTCGTCGTCGAGATGAGGCTGAAGCCGGGGAGACATTATTGCAAAAGGCGCCGCCGCCACCAGCAAAGCACCGTCCCAGCAAACCTAGACACGCCTCCAAATCTGTATCCCATCGGTGTCGTCCAAGACAATCGTGGCCCCAGGATCCCGGCGTCCCAGTGAAGGAGCGCCATGATCCATGCGGAGGACGACGAAGCAAGGACCCATACTGGCCTCACGGAGGACGCCGGGGCGTAGCGGTGGCCGGCAAGGATTTAGATCTGAGAACAAACAAAACGAGAGAAAAGCAGCAGGAAAACAAACGCGTCGGCCATGGGGGCACGGGATGCACATCAGGCAGCCCTGCCGCCGCCGACAGCAGGCCGGGCGGCCTCCCGCGACGGCGGCTTGGGGGAGACGGCATGGCATAGCTTTATCTACCTACATAGTACCCATTGCTTACTGAATGGAAAGATCTTAATCCAAATTTCACTCATTTGATCGCTCCTCTATTCATGATGGGTTGACTCCATGCGCAACCATGTATTTTCCCTCGGTAATCCCTTGCACATTTTTATTTACTTTAAATGGTTAGGCAGAGCATGTCTGATCGATTTCATTAGAAAATACATGAATTTCAGACAATTGCCATTCTTATTATTCACCAAACAACCTACGTGGGAATTTACACAACGTCTCTATTCATTTTATCTTTTGCCTTCTCTTTTGGCCCATATAAGCCATCATGCGAAAATAAAATATAGGTATTTACATATGTGGGTCTAAACATGTTCGTTGTAACTTTCCGTTCTTAAGCTATGGATTTGAGACATGGTCATTATCTTCAACTTATGTAACTTTAGGTTTATGTCACGACCTGCTTAGGCGGGTGGGAATAAAAGGAGAAACGGAAGGGGGAGGGGATGACGAGGACCAACATGAAAATAAAGGGGGCAAGAGAGCTAAAATAAACCTCTAGCTTTCATGGCACTTTCCTTTGCTTCATGTGGCATGTTTACTCTTTTCGTAAACATGCCACCTCAAAGGTGATAGGCCTTACAAAATTTCTTAAATCTTATAATTCAACATATCATATGTTATAATTACTTATCCACGTGCATAATTTCGAATATTTTCTTTGCATGATCCAGGCATCGAGTCACCCAAATAACAGTGTGAGATCTATGGGAACTCACTGGGTACCATTCTCTCCAATATTGTTATAAAGAAACTAGAAAATAAATTCTTTCAATTAATTTATCATTGTTTCACGTGATGCCTTTAATCTATTCAAAATTATTTTATTACCCATGGTAAGCCGATTAGATGGGCCATGTCTCGGTCCATTGAATATGCATGGGTTTGAGATAATGGCCACTGAACAATGTAAGTGGGAATTTGTACAATATATCTCTTCCTTTTTAGCTTTTCCCTTGACTTTCAATTCCGTTAAGACATGAACCGAAATAAATATAGCTATGTACAATTGTGGGTTTAAACATGTTCATTGCAACTTTCCACACGGTGTATGGATTGAGACATGTCAATTATCTTCAACTTCAAGAACTTTCTGCCAAACATGTGTTTCATATGCTTAGGGCATAACCTACTTGCTACATTGGATTGGGTGGGACATGGATCCTTGGACAAGAAGAATAAGATGAGGATGGGAGGAAAAGGGGAAGCATGAGGACCAATTGAAAGAAATGGGACCAGGAAACTAAACTCAACTTCCAGTTTTGATATCACTTTCCTTTTTTACATGCGGTACATTGGCATTTTTCATAAGCATGTCACTGATGTGGTAGTAAGCCTTACTATATCCCTTAAATTTTAGAAATTGATCCACTGGCATAATTAGGAATCTTTTATTTGGACGATGCAAAGAAGCCATAACAATGTGAGCTTCATGGGAAATTCATTGGATATTGTCATGCCCGAGACCCGACCCGGTAGAATGACAGCCGCCGCACGCCTATAGACCCGAAAGTCTATACACGTGCAAGGCTAGAGAAGCAGGATAAACCAGCACAGTGGATCTCAAACAGCTCAACTAACTCATTTTACAAGATTATTACAATTACAGAGTATGTAATTTCTCTAGTCGTTTCCCACCCAACTGGTCCAGCCTACTCCTCGGATGACGAAGTCTTCCGCTGCGAACTCTGATACAAAGAAAACAGGGGAAGCAAGGGTGAGCACAAATAAATCGTACTCAGCAAACAATTCAAACAATTTCATATAATTTGTAAAATACACTAGGTTTTCATAATACAGTAAACTGTTATGTGGTTAAGTTCTTAGTCATATTAAAAAAGACATGGTGCCACACATGAAAGTGAGTTTCCCTACCCGGGAATCACAGGGGTGAATATCCACACTTATACACTCTTAAGAGGGGTACTCCGACATCGACAGCCTCGCCCAGAACCACACAGGCTCCAGAACGAGCAGAGCCCTTTTACCCGCTCAGACACCGGACACCTTGACCTACTCATGTACGGTCGCTCCTACGGATCCATCACCGACACTTTCCATTCAAGGGCCGCCCCTCACGGAGAACTCAGACAGTCCCATACATGTACTGTGACCGGTACAATATGATCACCTTCGTAACACCAAGTTTTGCTTCATAAAACATTATACTCATTTGCATGTTAAATATACGTGCTAAGCCCGGTACGTACCGGTGGCTCCTACGGATCCATCACCGCAACGACACCAGCGCATTAGCCCCGTATATCAACACAAAGCTCATACCACTCTGGGTATCACATATTCAATCAAAGCATACTCTTCAAAATATATGAGAGAGGTAAGAATCTTGCTTGCCTCGATTAACAATCATCTGACCGATGATAAACTCTAACAGAAAGTCCGCAACCACGTCGATGCTTGAATACTCCATCTATTAGAATCGGCATGTGCCGGCACCGTGGGCAAAGAAGTACCACAGGGATGATGCGCCAGATGCTCCGCTCGCAGACGCCGAACCGCATGCCAGAGCTGGCTGGCTCACTCCCGCCGCCGCCGTCGCTGGCTCTCCATTTTCTCTCTCACCTCACGCCGGCACGGCCTCTCTAGTTCTCTCTGATCTACTCGTTGTGATGTGTGAGCAGCAGCTGCAAAGCCGGCCTGCCTCAAGCCAACGAGATAGCTCTTTCTCTCGTCACCGTTGTAGAATCGCTGCCGACCGTCAACTTCGTAGGATTAGCCGCACCTCTTAATCTTCTTGTCGCTCACTCTCTCACTTGCGTGTGCTATCTCTGGCTTCGGATCGATCCATTCTGTGGTGTAGTCATGAGCAGCAGGGGCTAGATATTTATAAGAGTTGACAGCTGAAAATATCTGAGCTGCGTCGCCGCTTGCCGACTGATATTTCGGCGCTGTCGAGAAGAACTTGAGGACACGTACTGCAGGCCTCCATGCGGCCACTGCTGTGCTGCCAGCAATGCTTGTGGCATGGCCCACGTAGGGCCCACTTGGGGAAATAATCTGCCGGTGACCTATGCTATGAAGCCACGTTGATCTTGCGAGCGCACTCTCTCACGTCAGGCATGCATGGTGCAGATCCTTTATGCACGCACGTACTAATTCTACCTAGCTAGCTCCATCGACACATGCACAAGCAAATCAACCAATCAACTCCCTACTTTTCTATTGCATGCACCAAATTTAAACATCTAATTTAAGCACAAAAGATTAGCAGAAATTACAACAATCAAAAGCTAATTTTATTTTAATCAAATTAATTAATCTATCTAAAATTCAGGGTATTACAGATATCATTGGTAACAACTTTTGTGGAAAAATATTAAACTACCTAGATGTTAAACTATTTACAAGTAATTGTTGTTGTGAAGGGTCCTCCTATACAATAATGTGTTTTAAATAGTAGGAAGATTTGTCTACGTACATGGTAACCTTTGGTTGCTGAACGAATGCTCTAAGTCCAAATGTTAAAAAAAAATTGTCACGTCTCCAAATTCATGTGATGCATTGACACTATGCAATCATTTTCCTCATTAAAAATTACTACATTTCCATTTACATCAATAAGATTAGTGGGATCATGTTTTGGTCCACTTTTTTTTTACACAAATACAGTAGGGAAAATCCCCTACTGTTTTATTTTCCATTTTATAAATATGGGGAATATTTACATGATACATGTAGGCTAGTCTTATTCAGGATAACTCACAAAGTGTCTACCTAGGATTGCATTCCTTCTTTCCGACTAGGCCTAGCTCTATGCATAGATAATGATAGGAAGCATTTGAATCTGATTAAACATCTCTCAACAGCTGGCTCCAATCCTTTAAAGATAACAGCATTTCACAGTTCCCATAAACTCCAGCATCTGGTGATCATAATTTCCATCAAGAAACTGATTGAATATCTTGTTCTTGCTTCTTGGATCATATTGTGTAAGTCATAATCAGAATTCCATTCTATTCCAATGGCCCACCAGAAGCCTTTGCTGAAGCTGAATTCAAAGAATAAATGTAGAAGGGTTTCTTCTAGGCACGTATCACATAGATTCAGCCCGAGAATTCAGTGTAGAAACTCTTCTTCTTCATTAGATCTTTTCGTAATCAGAATGTTTCGATCCACAAAAAATGGATGGCTTTGATTCAATAGCCAGTTTTTTCAATTTGTTTGAAATACCTACGTGGGAATTGAGATAGTATATCTCTTTTTTTTAGCTTATGTATTGTGTCTTGGCCCGGAAAGGCTTCAGTCAGAACTTAAAGATAACTATACACAAATGTCGATTTAAATACGTTAATTGCAACTTGTGGTTGAAGGGTATGAATTTGAGATTCTACATTATCTTTCACTTTCGAAGAAACTTTCTACACATTTGTCGGAAGGCCTATGTAGGAATTGAGAACAATAAGGGGAGAAGAGAGCTAAATTGAACTTCCAATTTTGGTCGCGCTTTCCTTTTCTTGTGCGTGGAATGTTGATTTCATTCCTTAAATCATGTAGTTTGACATATCATATCTAATAAAGAATTATCAATGCGCATAATTTGGAGTTTTTTATTTTGATGACGCGGGTCTCGAGTCACCCAAAAAAACAATTTGATCTTCATGGTAATTCATTGGATATCATCACTCTCAACATTTGCAGAAAAAAAAACAAGAAACTAGATGTTGAACTCTTTACAAGTAACTACATAGTTACCGTTGTGGCGGGCCGGTTATAAAAGAATGTCTTGTCACTAGTAGGGAGCTTCGTCTGGCTACATAGTAACCGTCGGTTGCTGAACGAAACGTTGTAAATCCAAATTTCTGTTATTTTTTCGCGTCTCCATTTTCACGTGATGCGTTGACTTCATGCATTCATTTATTTCCATAGGTACGTATGCCGTGGCACATATCCGTTAACTTCAAAGGTTTAGACAGGACGTTTTTCAGTACATTGATAATATGTATGTGTTTGAGATAATGGACACTCTCCCGATACACCCGGAAAAGGCAGCGTGCGAATAGAGACAACTTATCTCTTCCTTTTAGTCTATGTCTTGACCCTTGACCCCGGGAAGCCCTCGGTTCGAATTAAAAGATCGGAAGTAGTGTGCATACGACAACTGGATGTACGATTCCGATACGATGCAATGTCCAGTGGACTCCTTTATTTTTCCTGACACACATGGAACGCTCATATGCGACACCGTACATAAACCTTACAGAATTTGTCGTATGCGTAGCAGCGCTCTTAAAAGGGAACTATCTATAACTGAATTTAAGCATGTCTGTTCATTGCAATTTGTCGGCGAGAAGTATGGATTTGAGACAGTTCCATCATCTTAATTTCAGTTGGGAAGAAATTATGTACCGAACATTTGTTTGGTAGGCTCAGGGCACAACCCGCTTTCTACTGTCGACTCGGTTTATTGGCATATACGTAGAGAACATGCATGTGTATCCCAGGAATTTTTTCTGGATTTTTTTCAAAATTAAATTTAAAATTTTCATATTTTTTTTAAATAACAGGTGCACTGGTGCTTGGGTGCCATAAATCTGCCTCCCTAATTACCAAATGACCGAGAAAGGTATATAGTACAAAAATAATAGAAGAGGCAACTTAATTATGCATATACACAGGTAGTATGAGTTTTAATCATGCACATTGATGGCAAAGATACGAGGTCTGACCGCTTCTCCTCCACGTACGCTCTCTCTGCATGTCTCTGTATCTGCAGCAATGAACAGGAGCCCTCCGTTGGTGACGGTGATCTCAGCTTTTGGTGTGAAGCGGTAAACCAGCGGCGCGGCCGTGGGTTTCCCGCCGGCGAGGGCGCAAGCGGACACGCTGGAGATAGAAAGGAAACGGGAACGGCAGAAATAGAAATTATGGTGGCGTGGAAGGTCGCACAGCACGCACGGCTGGAGCACGCGAGCGCCTTCCATCTCTGGGACCGCAGGTAGTCAGCAGAGAGCCAGAGAGGCTCCCACGCCACACTCCCCTGTCCTGGCTCCCGGCCGGCTCTATAAATTGCACCCCGTGCACGTCCTCGAGACCATCGACCGTACGTTAGCCTAGCAACAGCGGTACTGCTCTCTCGCCTGTAGACTGGGAGTCGCCATTGTTGGGGAAGCCAGGTGCATGGGGTTTATGAGGGTTCGGGTGGTGTTTGTTGGTGTTGCTTGTGTGTTTGATCGTTTTTGCTACCTTTGCTTTGCTTTGCCGGTTGTGGGACGCAGACTGCGTGAGGCATGGCCGGCGGTGACGAAAGGAAGGGGAAGGAGCCGGCGGTGGCGGCGGAGGACAAGTTCCCGGAGGGGATGCGCGTGCTGGCCGTGGACGACGACAACGTCTGCCGCAAGATCCTGGAGCTCCAGCTGCGCGTCTGCAAGTTCAACCGTACGTGACCCATTATTAGAACCAATCGAAAGCTTTTTCTTCTCAGCTTGCCTGCTTACTTGGTTGGATTGGATGGATGGATGCAGCGACGATGGTGTCGGACGCGAGGAAGGCGCTGGAGATGCTGAGGGAGGGAGGCGAGGAGCAGTTCGACCTGGTGATCACCGACGTGCACATGCCGGACATGGACGGCTTCAAGCTCCTGGAGCTCATCGGCCTCGAGATGGACCTGCCAGTCATCAGTACAATAAAACCCTCTCTTGCTCGATTTATCTATCCAGCTTAATTGGCCAGCTCGCGTTTCACTAATGTTTTCTGTCTGCTGAGTTGACATATTGCTATCTCACGGTATTTAAGAACGTTTATTAATTACTCCTCCTCAGGCCAGCCCTGGGATTAGCAGTGTTTCCATATATGGTACCACTACCCTAAGAAGGAGTAGAGATGCATTGAGTCATGGGGTTAGCAAAGTTTCCATATATGCATGGTAGTACTCCCGACTTCCCGAGTCCTGGATTAGCAACGTGAGATGGATCCTCTCAATTTGGAAGGATCCTAGGAGCCACGTGCGCATATGTGTTGTTCCACGCATGATCTATTTTTGGTAGCTGAGAGAATCTAACGAATGAGATCCCATTTTTCGATCCGAACAAACAGGATCCCATCTAACCGTCCATCTGGTCTGATCGGATGGCTAGTTTGGGAAGTGGAGAGGAGGTGGAGCGACACATGGGTTAGGTGGGAAAGGAGGTACTGGGTGTGGTCGAGCCAACGTGGTACCATCTAACCGTTCACTAGTCAGATCGGATGGTCAGTGGACCGAAGGTGGAGCGACACATGGGATAGGTGGGGAGGGAGGTATCATGTGTGGTCAAAACAACGCGGTCCCATCTAACCATTCACTAGCCAGATCGGACGGCCAGTGGACTGGAGGTGGAGCGACACATGGGATAGGTGGGGAGGAAAGTATCAGGTATGGTTGAACCAACGTGGTCCCATCTAACCGTTCACTAGTCAGATCGGATGGCTAGTGGACCGGAGGTGGAGCGACACATGAGTTAGGTGGGGAGGGCGGGATCGGTGGAGGTGGCGGTTTATGAGGGTGTGTGGTAGAAGATTTCGCATTCCGGATAATTTACCCTTCTTATTTTACCTAAGGCATAGAGTCTATATTTTTATACCACACGTAAAAAATCAAATAAACTGATATATCAATTAGATTCATGATGGGTCTTCCAATAATTCATTATTAAATTCTTCGCTCCAACTAGCTTTCCATTTATGTTAAACAAAGGAGATAAGTTTATACCTCACGTGACATCTATTTGATGGTCTTTAAATCTATTTACTACTGAAAGTATCATATAAAGTAGGAGTACCACTTTTATGTCAATGCATTGAGTGGAGCTACTAGTGATATCACATAAATTTGTAGTTCCATGCGTGCAACTACACATATTTATTTGTCTGAATTGTAGTGATAAAAGTGTTTGCCATGCCGTTTGTCATATAGAAAACTGAAATGTCAGATGGCCACTTAAATTTATTTAGAAAGTTTCTTGGGTTGATAGGTGTTACCTAATAGGCCGGGGGGGGATGGTGAAATGTCAATAATAGTACTTGATCTTGAGTTTATCAATAACTGGAAGTTATAAATATATTGTGGAGGTTTTCAATGCATTGTGTTAGGGTTAGTTCTAATCCCTATTATGTGTCTTTCTATTGAGTGTGTAAATTAATCCGATTTAATTTTCTTGGAATCATAGAACTGATCGTGGTCGTGATGCAATTTTGTCTATCATGTGTAACACATTTGCTTCTCCAATTGCGTGTCTCATTTGAAAAATACTATACAACTTTTTCTAAGCTTGGGACAAAAGATGTCTAGTTTTGTAAATTTTCACATTCCAAAGCTAATTCTCTAACCATTTGTCATGCAGTGCTATCTGTGAATGGAGAGAAGGAGACTGTACTGAAGGGGATAACTCATGGGGCTTGTGACTACTTGGTAAAACCCGTGCATGTCAAGGAGCTCAAGCACATATGGCAGCATGTTATAAGGAAAAATCCCGGTGTTATGAACCACAGCGGCAGTGAAAGTGATGATGCTGATCAGAGGGTGGTGCAACCAGTGATTGCCGATTGTGAGCAAGGTGGTGCAAAGACTAAGAAGTGCTCAAAGAAGAAAAAGAAGCAGCATGATGAAGATGACTCTGATGAGAACAAAGAAAGCATGAGCATGCCGACCACCCGGAAGAAGCCAAGGATTTCATGGACTGGTGAGCTGCACGGCAGGTTTCTGGAAGTCGTCAATGAACTCGGTGTCGATAGTAAGATTTCACTTTTCATTGCTCATTCACAAAAAACAAAGGGTATGGTTCTTGGATTTGTTTTCGTTAACAAAAAATTGTGATTATGTAAATGCAGAGGCGGTTCCAAAGACGATATTGCAAATGATGGATGTCGATTACTTGAGCAGAGAGAGTGTCGCGAGCCACTTACAGGTTCAATTTTACCCTTATGCTTAATCTCTATGTTTTTTATCGTATTATTTTCGTATATCGTTTCTTTCTTTAGTAAAGTGTCTTTTACATAGATATGTCATGTGTGTAGGAAACTTTTTAATGAATTTTCGTCTGTGAAAAAGTGAGACATATCAGATTTAATGCATGCCCCACATTTCCTAGCATTTTTTGAAACAGTGCAACACCTTCGTATCTTTCTGTTTCCTACATGTCTTCCATTTCTGTCCCATGAGCATGATCTCATATATATTCTTGCACATCTTGTTATTACAGAAATACCGGCTCTACTTAAAAAGGGTCGCCGATGACCCAAGGAAGCCTAATCTTCTCGGCAATTCCTTTGAAAGACGGAACTCGTCCTTCTACATGAACATAAATCACAAGGGAAACACATGTAATTGCCATGGACATCAGACAGGTTGGCCGTCATCAACCGTTGGTTTTACCGGTTCCAACATTCTATACTCAGCTCCATCCGTGTTAGGAACTCATCATGCTCCAGATCAGTCCATGAACTGGACCATGGGAACAGTCGGCCATGGGCGCGGCATGCCGAGGCATGACCAACCGTGGCTGCCCGACACAAGAATGAGAACCGTGGCTGCTGCTCCCGTCATCTCATTCACAAACATATCATCACATCACACAATGCTGGATGCATTTCCTCCTAGCCATTCTAGCAAAGCCTACACCGGTGTCTTGTGTGAAAAGCTGATGGAGGCAAGCAATGTGGTGCCTTCCTCCCTCCCTGGCAAATCCTCCTTGGCAGAAATGGCAAATGGTGTGTTGTTTGAGCCGACTGTAAACCAGCTCCCGGTGCAGCCTCCGGGATTGGCCAGCAAGTTCCCCACTTTGTTGAACACGGCGCCTTCTGCGGTCGGCAGCGTGCGTCGCGACACCCAGTTTCCATACCTTGCTGGAAGCTCTAGAAATCCCTGGCAAAATATGGCGCCATCAAGTTTTCCTGTTCGTATGGATGGAAGTGGAGCACCTCTGGCTCAATCACAGGTGAACTTCCCCCAAAGCAACCAGCTGCTAAGCTTTGGGGCCTCACCTGGCCAGATGCGGATGTTCCAGAATGAACAGCAGAATCAGTTGGTAGGAATCAACCACAACAACAACAACATTTCAGTGGGTGCCTTCAGTGAGCAGATGACGCCATTATTCAACATGGCAAGTAACACAGACCCAGTAGAGATGACCCATGACAACTTTTCACCAATGACTCAGATGGTTAATGGTGGAGGCAGCAGCTTGCCTAACCTTCAGACCGGCAGCTCTCTCGCGCCGCCGACTCAAATGGTTAACGGTGGAAGCACCAAAGCTGATCAACAGCTGAGCCAACACAGATGCTTAATGCTGGGATGCATCTGGCATTCTCCCTGTGCTAGAAGACCCAACTGATCAGCAAGTTGTTGATGATCAGCAAGCTCTTGATGATCGGCAGCCAAACTACAGCAATCCCTTCTTCCTGGAGGATATTTTTACTAGCATGCTTAACCAGGTAATTAACAAGTTTTTCTCATGCTTTCACCGCACAGTGCCTGCTCATTTTACATATGAATTTTCTGAGCAGGTCAGGTGTATCTAAATCAAGCTTCTTTTTCTCATACCAGGATTTCAATGATGATGCTTTCTTTGGTGGAGAATATTAGCTCGTTCGTTTGCCCAAGCCGCACGAGAGATGTTTCTGCATTGGGTGCAGGCCAGATGTTGATCTTGCACATTGTATCTGTGGAGTTATGCGAGAAAACGCCGAATTGTAGTAGGCTAGTTAGAAGCAGGGTGTGGGCTTCTATTTTACATCAGCTTTAGATTTTAATCTGGTGCTTGTCTTTTGGGCATCAAAATAACTTTATTGTTAATCGACGTCGAAGAGGACGTCTGTAATAATTGGCTATATGCATCGCCGATGCAGAGGAGGCTGGGGTAATAAACTTCCAATTTCTAAAAATTAAATAAGTTTATTTTATGTCAATGCAACTCATTTACTTGTTATCAGTGCAATGCTGCCTCTACTCCTGAGACTGCTCTGCAAATAAAAACATGGCCCCTGTCTATGACATGTTTCATCGCACCCGCACATCATATAGACATAGCAGTTTCAGAAGTGACTGCTCAAGTTTTACAATTTCTGATGTCGAGTGACAGAAGATATTGAATTTGCAGTTGCACTAATGTGTTGTCTTAATTTCCTGTGTCTTTCACCCTGTAAAAGGAGGGAAATTCCTTCTATTCTCCATTGAGCCAAATATTTCTTTTCATCAATTGTGAAATCGATGCCGCCTTATTACGTCGACATCTGCACATTGTCCTGGTTATACTGATCTATCCAACCCTTTATGATCTCAACTTCTTGTCTCCTTTGTTCCACCACCCAGTCTGGATCTTCCTTGGTTGCAGCTCTGAAGTCCAAATGATGAGCCCCTGAACATCACCATCACAAGAAGTAACCATGAGTAAGTAAGTTTCAGAAAAAACTTGACCTGGCATATGTTCTGCAACTTCATGTTTTACCTTTCTCCGTTACAAGAGCAATGATGCTGGACGATATGTTCTTGAGCACCCTGATAGTAGTTGAAATGAAAAACATTTGTCACTGTTACTGTAGCGAAACTTGTTACCTGAATAACTGAAAAAACTAAACATGGATAAATAATTAAGATGAAAAATCCTACCCGCCTCGACTCCACGGGTCACGCATCCCATTGGAGAAGATGATGTTGCTCCCAAATCTCTTGAGAACTTGATAAATTTTCTGTGGTGAATTGCAGTACCAGGTGAGCAAATGCAACCCAACTATTGTTGCTACTGACTGTTAATATCTCTCTCTATATAGAGTATAAATCTCAAAGAACACTTACCGTGCCACCATATTCAGTAGTGATCCAGTGATCCCTCGGCCGAACACCGTAGCTCTCGAGGCAGCTCTCAGACCGCTCCTCGAAACTGAAGCCGGATGGCGGGAACATGCTCTCTTTCGACACGTTCATCGGCATGATCATCTCGGTGCAGGCCTACACACAAGTTGTTTCAGAACGTACATGCATTCCCTTTATACCGAAAATATGATCATTTCAGACATCTGGTGCTATCAATACAGCACCAAATTCCTGTCTGTCAGGTCTCCTACCTGCCAGCCCCAGCCGCTCAGGCCATGGGGATCATCCCCACCCTCCACCTTGAAGCACTTCTGGTCACCCGAGTAATTGTAGTACAGGCTCGCCGCTGCGAAAGCCTTGTCAACGACGTCTGCTCCTGCGGGGAAAGCGTCGATGATCTTGCACATCTGCAGAGAATTTATATTTGTTGTAATGCAGAAAGGAGTACTACGTAGTGTGGGTTGTAAAACATGTCACAAGTGACTAACCTCCTTGACAGGGTAAGCAGGTAGGTTCTCCAGGAAATTGGCTGGCGTTGGATAGTCTGTCATGGCCGTGTACGTGAATGCCGTCCACAGCCAGTTGCTCAGTGAATCGACATATTGCACGGTCCTGAAAACAATGTCATGAAACCAAGCTATTGCACCGATACGGCATTACGCATTACATTGACAAGGCACGAGAGTAGGGTTTTTTATCTATAAAGGGTGATATATTAATATCGACATTGGGAGTAGGTAGTGCGTTGAATGAGCAAGCTTACTTGCAGGCTCTGAAAGTTTTGCTGAGCTCCAGAGCCCTGTGGAGTTGGATCCCCTGGCATCCAGCACGTCCCAAACTGACTTGATGACACTGAAGCAATTCAGGCTCTCAGACTGCAAAATTAGTTGGATGTTGCAGTCAGCTGATTAAACACCTGTGTGTTTCTTGGAAACTTCAGCTTGGGACAAGGACTAATCAAGCATCAATAAACAAAGATGTCGCCAGCAGGTGACTCGTTATCTTTCCGTGTTATCGAGCTGAGTCATCAACAATGCACAAAAGATACCATTTGCACAATCTTTTTAAAGCACTTAATTCAGTGTTTCTATTAAAACATATCTTTTCAGGCAAATTCAGGAGCTGCTCCGCAACCGCCTATTGATACCTGTCCTTGGGCGGCATGGTTAAGTGTCGCAATCTAGCTAATCAACAGCTGAATAATCATCAGCCTTGAACTCATCAAGACCTCACCTAGATGTCTAAATCATTTGCTGGCCGATGACATTTCAATCAGGCATTTAAACATAAATTTTGTCGACATGCGGTGTCTAGATGATCAACAGATGCATGCATCATCAGTCATGAACTCAGCCAAGACCTGGCCAAGATATCCACATCACTGGCCGGCCGGTGGCATTTCAAATCACCCTAAATTCCATGTTGTCTTTTCTGAAAGATTCAAACCAAACACGTTTAAGCCTTGCATGCTCATGAAAAGTGTCAACAATCCGTAATCCCAACTGAGAACCATTATGATGATAAGCTACGGGAAGAGAGACATGCTACCAGACGACGACAAGTGAAAATCAGTACTTCTAATAATTCAGAGCCGGCACCGTCAGTCAGTGAGTCAGTCAATCAGCAGACGTACATGTCGATCTGCCGTCCAATAATTTGAACGCTGAGCGTGGGCCATCGAAAAGTGATTTGACCAACTAATTTGTAAGGAAAAAAGAAGAATGATAATGCTAATTATATATATGGAGTGAAATTGTAGCAGTAGCACCTTGAAGTCCTCTGAGACGGCGTCGTAGAAGCTCGACCACGGGGTGATGTCGTCGAACTGCAGGATGGGTGCAGAGGAGGCCAGGGCTCCCATGGCGACATGGGGATACTTGAGCCTGAACCATGAGGCCAGCACTGCAGACGACAACAGCCGGCCACCACAGCCACAAAACAACATTAGTTCCCTTTTTCAAGTGGATAAAACAACATTAGTCTCATCCTAATCGCGACAAAACTCTGATCCAAACAAATCAAAATACCCAGGCACATGTCGCGCGGCCGGATATGTATAGAATATAGGAGATGAGATGGCGTGCTTACTGCCGCCGTAGGAGCCGCCGAAGACGACGACGGGGGCGTCGGGGACGGAGAGGTTGTGTTTGAGGCTGGTGATGAGGACGGCGAAGTCGGCGAGCGCCTGCGTGGAGGTGAGGTAGCCCAGCGTGGCGGCGGACTTGTACGAGTCGTTCCCGAACGGCATCGACTCCCCGTAGAAACGGTGCTGCGCAAACAGAACCCATACTCTGTCTGTCAGTGATCGATCACTGTTATACAAAAAACATGTCTTGTGTGCGCAGCTAACGCGATCGTCTTTGGATATTTTTTTCCAGAAAAGATCGCGGTCTCGATCGAATCAAACACTAGAGCCCAAAAAATTGGACCGAGACGCGATGCGGCGCGATTACAGAGGATAGATATGTGGAGCTTAAAATATCTGCCGGCGGGCCATGGCGGACGCGCGCCACGGTACGGTACGTACCTCGATGAAGACGAGTAGGGCGTTGAACTGGGGCGCGATGTCGAACATGAAGCCGGTGTTGGTGGCAAACCACTCGATGTCGCCCTCGTTCCCCGTGTACACGAACAGCGGCCGGACGCGGCGGCGGCGCCGGTGGGTTTGCGCCAGAAGGTGTCGTTGAGGAGGTACTTGTGGGAGAAGAGGCGGGAGGCGTTGGGCGTGAAGGTGAAGTGGTCCAGCTCCTGCTGGAAGTAGTGCGCCGTGAAGGGCTTCGCTGCAGATGCCGCCGTGGCGTTGCCGCTCCCGTCTGCCGCGACGGCGTACCTGCCGCTCGAGTGCTGACGCAGAGGAGAGATCCCTGCAGGGAACGCAGGACGCGCCGCCGCGGTTGCCGATGCGGGCGCGGACGCCGCGATGATGAGGAGGAGGAGGAGGAGGAGAAGCGGCAGCAGAGCCATTTTTCGCCCCGCTCTGCAGTGCAGGCTGCAGCTCGCTCGCGTCACCGCGCGCGCTCGTGTGGAGTTTAAGAAGAGGAATGCGCGGGTCCGTGTGTGTGTGTGTGTGTGTGTGTGTGTGTGTGTGTGAGGGAGTATCGTCGTCATGCGCCGCATTGTTATCCTTTGTTTGGTTCGCCCTGTCGTGGATGGACATGGACAGACCCAAGTGATTTTTTACTCTGCATTCCACGCATGTTTTTTCCAGAGCTTGGAGACGACACGAGAGCATGGTGGCGTGACCGCGACGCGATGCAGGCATTTTCTCGCCGGCCACGGAATGTGCTCACGAATTGACAAACGATGTGCACGGCGTGCGTCGTCTCTGGAAGTCGGCGCCGAGAACCAAGAACAATTCGTCGCGTCTTTGTGCAAGACAAGAGAGAAAGCGCTTGTCCCCGTCGAAGCTCGCGTGGACATCGGCGACCGGCCGGGTTTGCCTTCCACGCAGTACTACGGGTGATGGGTCCGTCCCTTGTTCATCTCTATGAGCAGCTGGTGCATTGCCCAATCCAAACCAAACAGCTCGAGAGGAATCACGCGCAGGAGTGGTTGCAATATTATTGCATCCAAATATGTAGGAAGTACCTGTGATCCAGCTTAACTTAGACCATGCACTACGTTGCGCCGGTTCAACCAGAAAGTGGGTCAGGTTTGAATCGATGCCGCACCATTCTTACACAGTGGGTCCCAGCTTGAATAAAAGAATAGGTTTTACTCTTGTCACTATCCCATTCCGTGAACGATTTACTCTGTAGCTAGCTGGAAGACATCACCGAATGCACCTCCAACGGGCTGGTGAATACGGACTAGCCCAGTCCGTTTATGTCCGAACGGACATGGGCAGTGCTCCAATGGGCTGGCGCAAAGGGGCTAATGTCCGCCCGGACACCTGATTTCGCCCCAAACACGGCCCAACTTTGGTCCAGCTTTGGGGCGGGAAGGACAGCCTCTCGGTCCGCCTCTTTGTCCTCCCTGTCCGCCTCGGGCCCAATGGCCAGCCACACATTCCCTCTCCATCCCATTCGTCCCCAAACCGGCCTCCCGTGACCGCCCTAGCCCCCTCGATGCAGGACGGGCTGTCCAAAACCACGGCCGCTGCCGGCGCCGCCCTACTGGTGGTGAAGAAGGAGCGGAAGCCGGAGTCGGGCAAGCGACAAGTCCGGAGGGAGAGGACTCGGGAGTGGTTGGCCAAGGCAAAGGCCGCCAAGGCAGCGGCCGAGGAGAAGGAGAGGCTCGCCGCCATCTAGGCCCAAGCGAACGCCGACTTCATCGCGGCCCAGGCCGCCGCACAAGTTGTGCTTCTCCTCAAGGGGAGGTATTTGCAGGGGCTTTTGCTGGTGCCGCCGGCCTCTCCCCCACTGTGGTCGCATTGGCCGGAAGCTCGGTCTCCTCTGCCAAAGGGAGGCCGCCAAGATCCTCGTCCCCAGGCCACTCGACGCCCTCACCGGCCGCCGCCTATCACCCAGCGTCGTGGCTGGGGTCCGTGAGCCCTCGCCGGAGATTTCCTCGGTCCCGGTGGAGCCGAAGGCGCTCGACCTCAACTTCACCCGAGTGCCGACGACGGGCGGCTGCGTTGCAAATCGAAGTCCATGGCGGGTAAGTTGACCATGCCCGAGGCCCGTGCCCTCATGTTCAACGACGACATGCCTCCCACGATGCCGACCGACCCGGCCTACTTCAACGACGATGTCATGCAGGACATGATCAACGACGGCAACTACTTCGACCCTGCCAACGCCGAGACACAAGACCCGACGGCGGGCATGTTCGACCCGGCCGACGCCGAGACACAAGATCCCAACGCGACCATGCCCGAGATGGAGGCCGATGTGGTCGACATTGACGATGAGCCACTCGATGTCGACGAGGACCACGCTCGAATCGCGGCGAGCCTCAAAATGAAGAATATCCGCACGACGTCATACACCGACAAAGAGGACCAAGTTCTTTGCGAGTCTTGGATGACTTGTGGGCAAAATGCAAAATGGGGTGCCCAACAAAGAGGCTCAGCCTTTTGGTTTAGGTGTCACAAGCATTTCCATGAGAAAAGGAAGTTGCCCCCATACAGGATTGAGAGTGATCGCAACGAGGGCTCTCTCACAAAGAGGTGGCAACACATTTCGGCCGAGTGTTGTAAATTCTAAGCGGCCTACGAGCATGTCAAGAACCGGCCGGTGAGCGGCTTTGGTGTTGAGGACAAGATCTTTCAAGCAATGGAGTACCACAAGAAGGTCTTCAAGATCAAGTTCACATTGATCCATTGTTGGGACATGATCAAGGGTTGTCCAAAATGGCAAGAGCTCTACAACTCCATGAAGAAAGGGGTGGCGATGGATCGAAGAAAAGAGGCAACGATGAAGACGACGATGTGCTTGCCGGCCAAAGCTCGGGGTCCCGGGCTGTCCGGCCGAGAGGACATAAGTCCTCAGCACAAGACTTGAAGCGTGAGGCGGCGGCACAATTGGAGGAGACGTTGAAGTCATTGATCGCCGGCAAGGAAGAGTCCACCGCCGCAAGGTATGTCGAGAAACGCAAGGACAAGGAGGAAGCCATGGCATGCTATTTGGAGATGACAAGGAAGAAGCCCGAGATCGAGCAAGAGAAGATCAAGGCCGAGGAGAACCGGATAATGATGGCCGACTTGACCATCATGGACCCGGAGCAAAGAGCATGGATCCTCAAGAAGCAAAAGATGATCCGTGATCGCGAGGACGTGTGATGTCCTATTTCTATTTATCATGTTATTTGAACCAATTTGTATTTTGAACTATTTGTATTTTGAACTTTGAACCATTTCATTGTTTTCATGAACTTTGTTTCACAATGTTTTTTTAGGCCAGTTTTGCGCCAGGTCGTTGGGGCACCTCCACCCCAAACGGACAAAGGCACAAAATGTGTCTGCGGTCTGTCCCCAAACGGACCAAATCGGACACATTTTGGTGTCCGTGAACCAACATTACGGTTCGCTTCTTGTGTCAGACGTTGTGAGTCGATGCCTTGCTATGTGTGGAACCGAATCAAAGTACTCCATGGTTCGCTTTTAGACAACATAGTGGATGGTCTTATAGTACTAGTAGTACTGGCAACGAGAGTTTCCATCTGAGAAACGAGTTGCCTATATTATGCTTCGTTGGTCCATCGCTCGCTTGCGTGAGGTGAGAGAGATAGACTGTGCCTGGCATGTGTGCTGAGCCTCCCTTGGATTTTGCTAATTATCTTCTCAATGTTAATTCTCAACAGGCTCCTAGACCATTAGATTGCATCGTGATTTCTGCTCCATGAGTTGCAGCATGGTTGTAACTGAGAGAAAAATCGGGATCGTTTGATTTCTTCACAATCCGTGCTAAGTATAAGTTGCAACATAGAGTCGTCATTCGTGATCCGAAGCCCCCAAACCGACACAATCTGGGGGCGTCCAGCCATTCTATCGGGGAAGCTTTTTTACAGATGCTCATAGGTGACTAAATATTGCTTAGTTACTCAAGAAAAAAATATCTGGTGAAAACCGGTGAAAACCAAGAAAATATCATGTTTAAAAGTTTTCAAAAATTCTCAAAAAAATGCATTATGTTGGGAAGGTATAGCACTTTAGACATGCAAATTTGCAAGGTAAAAATCAAATTTGTTAGCGGAAACCGGTGAAAAACAAAAAAAAAAATCTTGTTTAAAAGTTTTACAAAAATTCTCAACAAAAATGCATTACATTGGGAAGGTATAGTACTTTACACATGCAAATTTGCAAGGTAAAAAATCAAATTGTTTTAACAGCTATAAAAATGACAAATTCAATAATACTATTTATTGTTGAATTTGTCATTTTCATAACTCCTATTTTTTTAATTTCAGCTTGCAAATTTGCATGTCTACAGAACTCTACCTTTCCAACATAATATATTTTTTAGAAAAAAATAACTTTTAAACATGATATTTTCGTGGTTTGCACCTGTTTGCACTAGAAGTTGATTTCCACTGGATACTTTCTCGATTTTGACCCATCAATCTAGGACTACCAGATATGATGGGCTTTTCTAATATTCCTTGGCGCATATGATGATCTGTATCACTTTTTTCGACTCGTCTTGCTCACACTCAAGAATCCAGCCAATCATTTCATGCCAAGACCCGAACTGTACAGTACAGTACATCTACATGGAAATGTACTCCCTAGCTACTCGCATCAGCTCGTCGTGTTCCCCAACAAACGAGCATCCCACCAATAAACCAGCCTAGAAAAGGCTCTACAACGGACGAGCAATGAGTCAGCGCCAAGGCCAAACTCGAATGAAGAAGTTACGCTTTCCGTGCAAAATCTAGCAGGACATCCAGGTAGTGTCCAGTGATCACTGCACTGGTGGAATCTGCGCACGGGACAGGCTAATGGGGCTATTGCTCGAGCCCATCGATGTGGTCTCCATGATTCCAACCTTTGACCCTAGAACCACACAGAGGACAAAGGTCCTTCAGCAGATAAACCATGGTCTGTTCTAAGAGCATCTCCACCGGCGCGTCCAATACAGCGTCCGATAAAGTTGTCGGGCAAGCGCTATTGGGCGTGCCGACAGCCGTTGCCGCCTATTGGGAGCAGCGCGCCCCACCGGTCGCTCCCAATAGACCCTTTCAGAGTTCCAGGTGACAAATTCAAATAGTATGTCTAAAATAAAATCAGTTCAATGTCTGAATTCACATGTCCCAATGTAAAACTGAATACATAAAATTAAATAGGGCATACAATTATTCAAATTAAAATAAATTGGGCACTCAATTAGGATGGCCGTCTGCTTGGCCTTTGAGTGCCCACAAATGCTCAACTAAATCATTTTGCAGTTGCTCGTGTGCTCCTTCATTCTTAATTTCAATGTTTTTTTTTAGATTTTCTGCATTCATATCACGAAATAATACAAAGTTGTTGACCCTTACAAGCACACTGTAACATAATCCCAAAGGACCATGAACACCTAGAACACCCTAAGACAACCATAACACATGAAGATCTCCGGAGTCCTGTGTCATCATCCCAGAATCTTGAGAGAAGACCCCTGCAGCAGAAAAATCTGCAACCAAGCGCAAGCAGGTCATCATCTTCGACCACGGTACAATTGCCGCCACGCTGCTTCCTCCTTTCTTGACACCAGCGCCGAGAGGGCATGGACACCAATCCAACACACCTGAAACAGCCGTCGCCATCTTTGGCTTTGAGTACCGCGAAAAGTGTCCCTTCCGGATGGAAGAGAACTCGGGTCAACCGACCGGTCCAGCACCGCGGCCGGGCCATCCGCCCGGGCAAAGCAGGATCTCCCTCCAGCATTAGCGCAGAGGAAGGAGAAGAACAGCAGCAGCAAATCATACCGACAAGGAAGAAGAAGGGTCTTCGTCTCCATGCATCCATCGCCCATCTGAGGACCCAACCGGCCAGTGCCGATGGACCTCCAGACACCATAGCCCGCGACCTCGATGAGATCCGGGGATCGCCCACCCCGCTGGCTCCTAGACGAAGGCAGAAGACTCGCCTGACCGCGAACGGAGCCCGGAGAGATTTATTCCGACGCAACACCACCGCAACGGCCTCGGCAGCGTGTCCCTCAACCCTAACCCTACCACGCACCCACCTAGCGGGCAGACCCGAGGTTCCCCTCCCTCCCGCCGTCGGAGCGGCCGACAGAGAGAGGGAACCGGCGGCGCCGCCGGCGGCGCGCAAGGGAAACCCCATTCGCCTCCTAATCGCCTGCGATCCTACTTTTCCGGAGCGAACCGGTTTTCCGGATCAACGTTAATTCTGAGGGTGTTTTGCTGCCGGCGCACCCAAAACGTCTATTGGGAGCGGAGTTAGGCGCGCCGGTGGAGATGCTCTAATCTCCATTTGTTCCCGATGAGCAGACATTTAACTCAGAACGAATAAAAGAAATATACAGCGCAGAAATATTGAAACCGTAAAAGTGATCATAATACAGATTAAACTGCAGCATTTTTTTTTTGTAACCCTGTATTTCTGTGTTCGTGGACAGAGACGACACTGGTGCATAACTGCACATCATCAATGGAGGAGTGCCGCTGGGATGGTATTTTTACCCAAATCTGGCCGTTTTGTCGAACTAACGATGCAAATGGCCGCTCCCGGGAACTAATTGCAAATCTGGCCCCCCGAGGTCGGCGCCAACGCAAATGGAGCCGACCTTGTGTAGGTCGGCGAACTGGCATTTCGCCGACCTACACAAGGTCGGCTCCATTTGCGTTGGCGCCGACCTCGGGGGGCCAGATTTGCAAATTTTGGTTGGCGCCGAACTGCACAAGTTCGGCTCCATTTGCGTTGGCGCCGACCTCAGGGGCCAGATTTGCAATTAGTTCTCGGGAGCGGCCAGATACGTCATTAGTCCGCAAAAAAGGCCAGATTTAGGTAAAAATACGCTGGGATGGCCGTGCAACAGTCAGGGAAACAATACTTTGACTGGTGAGAGACAGCGAGATGAGCATAGCGTAGTGGCGCCAGTGCCACGAGCCTGCCCATCCCTGTTGGCGTGCTACCAACATCCCTGCCGCAAAGATAAAAACGCCACGACGCGCAGGGTTGCACCAGTGCCGTTGCAGATCAAAAGGCTAGTGGATGAAACAAGCCACAACTTTTGCAAGAAATACGCCAACGATGCAGATAACTGACACCACCACGATACACTATGCGGTCACCTCAGAGAGTGCTGGTAAGAAATGTATATGTGCAAACATCGGCCAACTGGCAGAGAAGGAAAACTGGGTAGAAATGTCAGATCTTTGTATTTGTTACTAGTCGAATGCCCGTGCGTTGCTACGGTCCACTAATTATTTTTCTTTCAAGACATATAAATATAGTTTACATAATATTCACATGTATACAAAAAGATAAACACATCAACTAAAAATATATCCTACTATACCTGAAATGCCTATGTGTTGGGACATAATACATATTGTAATGGAAGCGTGAGAATACAAATTTGGCAAGCTATTTTATAAGAAAAAATAACAAACTTGGGAAGCTATTTTATAAGCAAAATTAATTACCACACTGTAATGCACTCGTTCTTAGTTAATTGTATTTTGAAGATTAATTACAATACAAGGGAGATAAAATTATTAATATAAGTTCCAAGAACCAAATAAATACATGTCCGTCTTTCTAATTCAGAATTTATAGAACATTTCTAAAAATATCCGCGATTAGTGGGCTGGTTTACGTTTACCAATAGAGTAGCTCTAAGTGAAATATTGTGTAGTTGCTCTAAGTACAGGCAGCACCAAAGTGCTTAAAATTTGCATTACCAAAATTGTGCAATTTTCACACAAAACAATTGGGTAATTGTAGCAAAACATAACTACAATTGCTAGCCATTAGTTATACAAAGAGGATAGTTGGAACTTGGATGAGCTTTCTCCTCGTTGCCAAATTTGCCAAGAAGACAAGGGGTTATCTGCAAATTTGCCAAGATTGTTTCTTGTTCGTTAGATTCAAATCGAACGATCGTGGATAAAAGATGGCAGGCACACCATCATCACCAACTGTGGTTTTTATAGGAGTAGAGATGTTGCATACAGGTGACTGGGAGGGAAAAGCCAGACAGAACAAACTCCTGAAAATTCAACTAAATCTTGCTGGAGATTAACATGATGGACGCATGTTGTGATGCATTGGATTCTAGTCCTGAAACAGGTGTATGTTGTACGCATAAGCAACTACACAATTGGTAATCTGAAGACAACAAACTTTATTCCATTCCATAAAACAAGTTACAGTTTGCCACAACTCAGGCAAACAGCACAAATGGAGTTTAGGGTTTCAGAATTCTCTATATGAGGCATGCAATGAAGACATAGACCGATTCTACCATAGGACTCCAGGGAGATGTCCCCCTGCCCATGAAACGATGCAAACCTATACAGATACAGGTATATAACACACAGCGAAAACACATAATTACACAAAACACACATCCTTATATTTCATCAACATTTTATCCAATGGATACAACAACAACAACAAAGCCTTTTTTCCCAAACAAGTTGGGGTAGGCTAGAGTTGAAACCCATAAGATCTCGAAACCAGGTCATGGTTCTGGCACATGGATAGCTAACTTCCACGCAGCCCTATCCATGGCTAGTTCTTTGGTGATATTCCAATCCTTCAGATCTCTCTTAACAGACTCCTCCCATGTCAAGTTTGGCCTACCACGACCCCTCTTAACATTCTCATCCCGCTTTATCCGTCCGGTATGCAATGGCGCTTCCGGAGGCCTACGTTCTATATGACCAAACCATCTTAGACGGTGTTGGACAACCTTCTCTTCAATTGGTGCTACCCCAACTCTCTCACGTATATCATCATTCCTAACCCGGTCCTTTCTTGTGTGGCCACATATCCATCTCAACATGCGCATCTCCGCTACACCTAACTGTTGGATATGTCGTCTCTTGGTCGGCCAACATTCTGCGCCATACAACATCGCAGGTCGAATCGCCGTCCTATAGAACTTGCCTTTTAGCTTTTGTGGCACTTTCCTATCACAGAGGACGCCAGAAGCTTGGCGCCACTTCATCCAACCAGCTTTGATTCGATGACTCACATCTTCATCGATATCACCATCCTTCTGGAGCATAGACCCCAAATATCGGAAGGTGTCTTTCTCAGGTACCACCTGTCCATCAAGCCTAACCTCTTCCTCCTCGTGCCTAGTAGTACTGAAACTGCACCTCATGTACTCAGTTTTGGTTCTACTAAGCCTAAAACCTTTCGATTCTAGAGTCCGCCTCCACAGCTCTAACTTTCTATTAACCCCCGCCCGACTATCGTCAATTAGCACCACATCATCCGCAAAGAGCATACACCATGGGATATCTCCTTGTATATCCCCTGTGACCTCATCCATCACCAAAGTAAAGAGATAAGGGCTCAAAGCTGACCCCTGGTGCAGTCCTATTTTAATTGGAAAGTCATCGGTGTCGCCATCACTTGTTCGAACACTTGTCACAACATTATCATACATATCCTTAATGAGGGTAATGTACTTTGTTGGGACTTTGTGTTTCTCCAAGGCCCACCACATGACATTCCGTGGTATCTTATCATACGCCTTCTCCAAGTCAATGAACACCATATGAAGATCCTTCTTCTTCTCCCTGTATCTCTCCATAAGTTGTCGTACCAAGAAGATGGCTTCCATGGTAGACCTCCCAGGCATGAAACCAAATTGATTTTTGGTCACGCTTGTCAATCTTCTTAAACGGTGCTCAATGACTCTCTCCCATAGCTTCATTGTATGGCTCATCAACTTGATTCCACGGTAATTAGTGCAACTTTGAACATCCCCCTTGTTCTTGAAGATTGGCACTAATGTACTCCGCCTCCATTCTTCGGGCATCTTGTTTGACCGAAAAATGAGGTTGAAAAGTTTAGTTAGCCATACTATCGCTATGTCTCCAAGGCCTCTCCACACCTCGATGGGGATACCATCAGGGCCCATTGCCTTGCCTCCTTTCATCCTCTTCAAAGTCTCCCTAACCTCAGCCTCCTGGATACGCCGCACAAAGCGTCGGCTGGTATCATCGGAGGAATCGTCTAGCTCAATGGTAGAGCTCTCATTCTCTCCATTGAACAGGTCGTCGAAGTACTCTCGCCATCTACGCTTGATCTCTTCGTCCTTCACGAGGAGTTGATCCGCTCCGTCCTTTATGCATTTGACTTGGTTGACATCCCTCGTCTTCCTTTCTCTCGTCTTCGCCATCTTATAGATGTCTCTTTCGCCTTCCTTCGTGTTTAGACGCTGGTAGAGGTCCTCATACGCCCGACCCCTTGCCTCGCTCACCGCTCGCTTTGCGGCCTTCTTTGCCCCCTTGTATATCTCCATGTTGGTTGCGCTCCTGTCCAGGTATAGGCGTCTGAAACAGTCCTTCTTCTCCTTAATAGCCTTCTGGACCTCAACGTTCCACCACCAGGTATCCTTAGCATCCCTTCTACTTCCCCTGGTCACCCCAAACTCCTCTGATGCAATCTTCCGAATGCAAGTCGCCATCCTCATCCACATACTGTTTGCATCGCCTCCTTCCTCCCAAGGGCCCTCCTTAAAAACCCTCTCCTTAAAAGCTTGAGCTGCCTCTCCCTTTAACTTCCACCACTTTGTTCTAGCAACTTTTGGGCGCTTATCCCGCTGGACACGAATCCAAAAACGGAAGTCAGCCACCACCAGCTTATGTTGATGGACAACACTCTCTCCAGGTATCGCCTTACAATCAAGGCAAGCGCGTCTATCTTCTCTTCGAGAGAGGACAAAATCAATCTGGCTAGAGTGTTGGCCACTACTGAAAGTCACTAGGTGGGATTCTCTCTTTCTAAAGAGGGTGTTAGCTACGACCATGTCGTAGGCTAGGGCGAAGCTTAAGACATCCTCCCCTTCTTGGTTCCTGATGCCATAGCCAAAGCCCCCATGCACCCCTTCAAAACCTGTGTTAGATGTACCCACATGGCCATTGAGGTCTCCTCCTATGAAGAGCTTCTCACCAGTAGGTACTCTCCTAACCAAGTCCTCGAGACCTTCCCAGAACTCTCTCTTGGTGCTCTCGTTGTGGCCTACTTGCGGGGCATACGCGCTGATAACATTGAGAACTAAGTCCCCAACAACCAGCTTGACTAGGATAATCCGGTCTCCTTGCCTCTTGACGTCCACTACTCCATCCTTGAGGCTCTTGTTGATCAAGATGCCTACCCCATTTTTGTTTGAGGTTGTCCCCGTGTACCACAGCTTAAAGCCGGTATCCTCCACCTCCTTCGCCTTCTGTCCCTTCCATTTGGTCTCTTGGACGCATAGGACATGCCTCCTTATCGCCGTATCAACTAACTCCCGTAACTTGCCCGTCAGGGACCCTACGTTCCAGCTACCTAAGCGGATCCTCCTAGGCTCGGCTAACTTCCTTACCCTCCGCACTCGTCGAGTCAAATGCGAAGACCCTTGCTCATTTTTCACTACACCCGGGCGTCGATGCAGCGCGCCACTAAGGATGCGACGACCCGATCCTTGCTCACTTATCACCGTATCCAGATCAAGATACGGCGCGCCACCAAGGGGTGGCGGCCCGGCCCTTGCCCATTTGACACCACACCCGGGTTCCGATATGGCGCGTCGCTAAGAGGGTTACGCCCCAAAGTTCTTTTGGGTTTCATCTCCATAAGAGTGGCTGGGTTTTTTCCGTTGGCTTGCCAAGCCTATCACAACCCTCCTCCTTTATCCGGACTTGGGACCGGCTATGTTGAGACAACATAGGCGGAGTTATTTTATCCAATGGATAATCAGTACAATTCCGCCGACATAAATCATTTAACACAACTACAACCATAACGCATGAGAAACGCTTTGAATTTAACAAAAGAGAAGAAAACACAAAACAGAAAAAATAACAGTTCAATGTTTCGGACAGCAACACACAACCTATGTCACGGTTAACGCGAATAATCTGGTAGCATATTTTCTTTGTAGCATATACAAACTCTGCTAACTTGCTGGGATCAAGCATTGGTTGTATGAAAAACTAATTTCGACACATACTTCTTTAAATATGTTCCACGGGCAGTGACATCGTCAGACATGCAATTTACTCCTAAACAGATTATTTGGGTAAAGATCCAAACTTAAGGAGATGCCAAAATATCTTAAGATAGATTAAACAAGTGCAGTAAACTCAAACAGATAACCAAAATATCTTCCAAAGGCAGGGACAACATCAGACCGATCACAAATGGAGCTAATGAAGTAATATTCAAAACATAAAATGCATTTACATTGAAATTTGAAATCATTGTAGGAACTCAGGACCCATTTCTAGAGAGGCAGCAAATAGACCAATCAAGAATATGATTAGTCATACATATCCTGAGAGTAGCAAAATTATAAAAACACCAAGTAGAAGGGGGGAAAAGAAGTAACAGATGATTTGCCTGCATTTTACCTGACATAACAAAAGCTGACTGCCGAGTAAAACCAAATGATGCCCAAAAAAGGAGAAGACTGAAGCTTGCTGAACATCAAGACATAGCAATATAAACAGAAAAGGAAAAAACCTTGTTTAGCATATAGAACAAACAATAAATCATGGCCATCCATAGCATGCAAGAAGCCATGTACATTAGAATCCAGTTGAGAAAAATTGCTCACACACAAAATCTATCACAAACATCTCAGACACTCTCCGGTAGAACCACATTCATGATCAGATACAATGGTAGACAGGTAGAGACAGCTCACATATACCTCTGAGGAATCCAATATAAAGAAAAAACTAAAGTACAAAGAATTATTTTGATATTGAAGAAGTTTACTGAATATTATACTTTTGTTAAGCAGCACTGAACATATATACAGCAAGAAACCAGTACCATTCAGATCAATACTTAAGCAATAACAACATCAGCGCCTGCAACAGGAGGAAAAAGGTGCAGTTGTCACCAAACAACATAATTTTGTGATAACCAACGACATAATTTAACAAATAGCATGATGTCATCAGATTCTGGGAGTAGCATGTAGCTTTGCCAAAAAACAAGAGATGCAATTGCAGAAACCTAGTTTCAAAGATGAAAGGTCTATTGTACATAGACTGTATGGTAATACAGAATTGCATTGAGGGCTTACATGTAAAAGTGTGCCAATGTCACCTGTTATCAAAAGCTACCACGCAAGCCATGAGACTTATATTTCGCCATCTGATGCTCATATGCACTCTCAGCTGCATCAAAACAGTACATGACAATCTCGTTACACTCGTTACCAGATTGACCATAAAGCACCACAAACACTAGCATATGACTTGAAAAGGCTTCTGTCAAGAACGGCAGACACATAGAATAGCTCCATTAGCTTGCCCCAAGGTCTAATTACTATAATACATGACAGCAAAATCAGGCAACACCAGAATTTGAGTGTTTCTCTGTGCATGTGCGCATGCCACAAATTACAAGATGGAATCAAAGAATATGCAAACCTGGAAACAGGGAAAGTGCTGCAGATCAAGTTGTAATAAATGTTTATACCAGAAATAATGAGGTGAGGACAAAATTAACAAAAGATACAGTAGTAAATAGAAGACCAGTTGTGTTAGGTCGTGGTAGCTCCACCGACTCAACAAGTTCAGTCACCATGGTCAGAGACCTTTCGTACATCTCCTTCCCAAGGACAAAACTGTTTCTGCTAGTCCAAATGCTACAAATCAGTGATCTCGAGATCATTTCCTTTTTAAGGCTCTCCAAAGGCAGATCACTTCCCCACGAACTCAGGTGCAAACTAATGTAGTAGCATAGCAGAAGTTGGAGGACCAATGTATATGTACATTAAGTTCTAGACTACAGTACTACATGTGAACGCTATCAGATTTTCAAAGGATTCAGCTGTGAGCTGTCTAAAATATTTAATAATTTCATTTGATGTATACAGGTGCCCAAATTTTCTCACCAACCAGTTCTCTCGAGCAGATCACGAGAGTACAGAAAATAGCATTACGTCAGTCATCAGATGATCACACAAACGGTGAGATCCATGCAAGAAAATATCTAAGTGAAAGAATCTCAAGAATAAATGGATAATATTAAAAAAATGAAAGCACATTAACACAACCACAAAATGCCGAAAAGAGTGATCATATTTATTATCAGAGGCTCAGTGTTGGCTCATCTATCATATCGACAAACTGCACTCTCCGCACAAGTGAAATCAAAAGAGGTGCACTATGTTGACATCCACCTTTCTATCCAATCCGTTTACACCGATATGTGACATTTTCAGCATTCAAATGGTTGCTCGCGGAAAGCAAACCGTCCCAATCTGTATGCTTTCAACTAGTCACATAAAAACCCTAACCCCAAACCATACCCAGAAATCAAGCTGGTATCTGATCTTAGTATGTACTCCCTCCGTCTCATAATATAATATGTTATTACAACCAATATAGGGTACCTCTAAATGAGCCAAACTCATCATCGCCAACAAGTAAAAGCAGTAGCAGAGAGAAAACCCACACAGAATAGAGAATGTGAAAGAGAGCAACATGGAAGGAGAAAACATTGGGATGAGCCCATCGCAGAATACGAGTATTTCTCTGCATGTGTGCAACCACAAATTGCAAAATGGAATCAAAGAAGAGGCAAATATATAAACAGGGAAAGTGCTGTAGATTACGTTGCAACAAATGCAGACCAGAAATAAGGAGAGAAAAAATTAACAAAACATACAATAAGTAAATCAAAGACCAATTGTGGTATATTTTATTGCTGATGCAATGGAGTAAAGAGAGAAATACTGTGGGCTCAGATCAGAATTTAAATTCAAATATATAAACAAACACTGGAGCATAAGTCCTTCAAAATTCAAATGATTAAGGAAATTCTGTAGCACATTATGCTTATTGAGTGGGCTCAGATTCACCTTTGCTCGATCATATAACCCTGACGCCATCATCTCTTCTCACCAGATGAACCAGTTTTTACTGTGGAGCTCAATTGCTCAAAGAAATGCTTATTTCAGCCAGGTCTCAGAATCGAAACAACATAGCACATTGTGCTTTGGGAACATTATAACTGCATTTGAGTTGGGCTCAGATTCGCCTTTGCTTGATCATGCAATCCTACCCCTAGCCATCTCTCATCACCATATCAATCTGTTCTTTACTTTAGTGGATCTGTCCTGGTTATCAGTCATAAGACTGACCGTCCAAGGACAGAGCCACCAAAACTAGCACATGACTGAAACAGCTCCGAGAGAGGAGGGAGGATCCACACCTGATTGCTAAAGGGTGCGCTTATCAGCCATGGTCAATCATCACTGCCCCTCGTCACGATTCCGTTTCTTGACCCCATCCACCAGATGTACCCGTTTTAACTATGGAGCTCCGCCGGTTATAATTCAACAAGAATGACCGTCCAGGGAAAGAACCAGCAGTCCACAGGATCAAAAAGGATCATAGAAACGAGAGGGAGGATCCAACTTGATACCCACAGGTGCCTCGATTGCTCAAAGGCATACTTACTTCAGCCACCGTTTGTCATCATCACCTTTAAAATCCTATGAATCAAAGAGGCCATAAATACAAATACAGGACCAAAACAACATACTCCCTCCGTTCAAATTATAAGATGTTTTGGATATTCCAATATGGACTACATACTGACTGAAATGAGTGGCAAATTGTGCTTGGGACCAGTATACCTGCATTTGAGTTGGGCACAGATTCGCCTTTCCTTGATCATGCAACCCTACCCCTAGCATCTCTCATCACCAGATCAATCTGTTCTTTACTTAAGTGAATCTGTCCTGGTTATCACTCACAAGAGTGACCCTCCAAGGACAGAGCTGCCAAAACTAGCACATGACAGAAACAGCTCCGAGAGAGAAGGGAGGATCCACAGTTCCACACCCTGATTACTCAAGGGTGTGATTATCAGCCATGGTCAATCATCACTGCCCCTCATCACGATTCCGCTTCTTGATTACAGAGCAAAGTGCCAAGCAAGCCTCCCCCAAAAATCTTGTCAGGCAACAAAAGAGCAGTCGGCGCCACTGGTTCCACGCCTACTTCCTAGGGTTCCCAGCACCCAACTGCTCAGTGGGGGCGGTACCCTTAGAGGTGGGACCTGGAACGAGCGAGCCTTCAGATACCTAACCCTTGATCATGCAACCCTCACATTTGGGGGAGAGAGAGCAGCAGCAGCAGCAGCAGCAGAAATAGCAACACCGCCACCAGCACCTTAAGGGCCTCTTTGATTTAGAGAATTTTGATAGAAATTTGGAGAGAGAGAGACGGAGTGAGAGGAGCAGCAGCAACAACAACAACAACAACAATAACAACACCGCCCCCGAAATAACATAGCACATTGTGCTTGGGGCCAGTATAATAGTACTTGAGTTGGGCTCAGATTCGCCTATGCTTGATCATGCAACCCTACCCCTTGCGTCTCTCATCACCAGATCAATCTGTTCTTTACTTTAGTGGATCTGTCCTGGTTATCACTCATAAGAGTGACCGTCCAAGGACAGAGCCACCAAAACTAGCACATGACTGAAACTGCTCCAAGAGAGGAGGGGGGATCCACACCCCGATTGCTGAAGGGTGTGATTATCAGCCATGGTCAATCATCACTGCCCCTCACCACAATTCCGTTTCCTTATTATACAGCAAAGTGTCAAGCAAGCCTCCACCAAAAACCTTGTCAGGCACCAAACCAGCCGTCGAACGCTGCACCTTAGGGTTCCCAGCACCCAACTGCTCAAGTGGGGGCGGCACCCTTCAGATACCCAACCCTCGACATATGCTAAGAAGGGCCATTTAGTAAAAATTATACACAGAGAGAGAGCAGCTTAAGAGCAACTCACACCCTCTTTGATTCAAGTGTTTCCATATTCCTGCGTTTATGGGTCATGTGAATCAAAGAGACCCTAGGCAATTGTGACATCGATGATGATCATGGTGGTGGATTTTTGGTTCAAGCTCCGCCACTGATGGTGTCCATCCCTACTCCCTAGGGTTCCCAGCGCCCAACTTGCTCGTCAGAGGCGGCACCCTAAGAGGTGGGATCTGGAACCGGTCTGGATGAATTGTTCGCATAAACACACAAGCACATACACACATACACGCACAGCGAGCAGTTATCTCAAGCATATCGCAGAAGTACTGAAAATAGCACTATATCAGCCATCAGATGACCATAGAAACAGTGAGACTCATGCAAGAAAGTCACTGACAAATTCACAAGAATCAAATGAATAATAATACTAAAATTAAAAAAATACATGAAAATAGCAAGAAATAAATGGATAATATTAGAAAAATAAAAAGGCACATTCATGCGATAACAAAATCTCGAGAAGGGAGATAATATTTATTATCAGAGGCTCAGTGTTGGCTCTTCTATCATATTGACAAACAGCGCTCTCCGCACAAGTGATATCAAATGAGGTGCTCGCTATTGCCTTGTATCCATGGTTTTAAAGGCGTCCGCCTAGGCGTCTAAGGCGTCCGCCTAGGCGTCAAGGCGCCCCCCTTCCGCCTTGGAAAAACGACCGCCTTAGGCGCCTAGGCGCCTAAAGCGTCCGCCTAGGCGTCGCCTAGGCGCCAAGGCGCCCCCACTTCGCCTTAGGACGCCTTAACGCCTTAAAAACCATGCTTGTATCCGATCCGGTTACACCCACAAGTGACATTTTCAGCATTCAAATTGGTTGCTTGCGGAAAGCAAACCGTCCCAATTTGCATACTTTCAACTAGTCACATAAAAACCCTAACCCCAAACCATACCCATAAATCAAGCATTGGTATCTGATCCTAGTATATACTCCCTCCGTCCCAAAATATAAGATGTTATTAAAACCAATATATCGGTACCTCTGGATAAGCCAAACTCATCATCGCCAATCCTAGCACAAATGTAAAGGAAAAGGAGAAACAGATAGAGACCCCACACAAAATAGAGAATCTCAAAGAGAGCGACATGATTACAAACGATAAGATTAAAAGAGAAAAATCAGTGTATAGGGAGAAAACATGGAATTGGGATGACCCTATCGCAACACTAGGAAATAACTGGAGCAGTTTGGAACAAAGAGCTACTGGATATTGACAAAAATGTCACAATCTATAGGTTCGATGCCTGCGAGCATTGCGATTCAGTCCACGGTGTTCAAGGTCTTACTGACACGCATATTTCAGCCATTGTATATCATCATCACCCTTAAAATCATGTGAATCACAGAGGCCCTAAATACAAATAAACCGAAACAACATAGCACATTGTGCTTGGGACCAATATAACTGCATTTGAGTTGGGCTCAGATTCGCCTTTGTTTGATCATGCAACCCTACCCCTAGCATCTCTCATCACCAGATCAATCAGTTCTTTGCTTTAGTGGATCCGTCCTGGTTATCACTCATAAGAGTGACCGTCCAAGGACAAAACCACCAAAACTAGCACATGACTGAAACAGTTCCGAGAGGAGGGAGGATCCACACCCCGATTGCTCAAGGGTGTGCTTATCAGCCATGGTCAATCATCACTGCCTCTCATCACGTTTCCATTTCCATATTATAGAGCAAAGTGTCAAGCAAGCCTCTCCCAAAAATCTTGTCAAGCAACAAACCAGCAGCCGAACGCTGCTGGTTCCACGCCTACACCTTAGGGTTCCCAGCACCCAACTGCTCAGTGGGCGCGGCACCGTTAGAGGAGGGACCTGGAACGAGCGAGCCTTCAGATATCCAACCCTCGACATATGCTAAGAAGGGCCATTTAGTAAAAAATATACACACAGAGAGATAGCAGCTTAAGAGCATCTCCCCGGAGCCGGCACCCAGGGGGGAGAGAGAGAGAGAGAGAGAGAGAGAGAGAGAGAGAGAGAGAGAGAGAGAGAGAGAGAGAGAGAGAGAGAAAGAGAGCAGAAGCAGCAACACAATAGGCGCCTCTTTGATTCAAGTGTTTCCATATTCCTGCGTTTATGGGTCCTGTGAATCAAAGAGACCCTAGGCGATTGTGACATCGATGATGATGATGGTGGTGGATTTTTGGTTCAAGCTCCGCCACTGATGGTGTCCATCCCTACTCCCTAGGGTTCCCAGCGCCCAACTTGCTCGTCGGAGGCGGCACCCTAAGAGGTGGGATCTGGTACCGGTCTGGATGAATTGTTCGCATAAACACACAAGCACATACACACATACACGAACAGCGAGCGAGTGAGCGCGAGAGGGAGGAGTAGGGGTACCAAATCGAAACATGGCAAGGTGGACGAATCCATGACGGGGCGGCTCAGATCTACGGCTTGGCGTTCGCTGGAACCCACGACCGGAAGCCGCGCCCGGCATCCACCACGCGGTCCCCAGAGTCCCCCGCCGCCGCCCACGACCCCACGGCGGCTGCCCGAGCGGGACCTCCAAGCCGGTGGAGCCGCGGAGAGGACGGGAGGGCTGGCCCCGCGAGGCGGAAGGGTCGAACGCGGCCGCCGTCGGAGGCACGGGTCTGCGCCAAGGGCCGGGCCTCCTCATCGCCGCCGTTTTCCGAGTGGCCTCGGCCTCTGGTGGTGCGTTCATCGGCTGCTGCGAGGCGGGACGGCCGGAGCGCGCCCGGCTCCGCCGCCCATACGCACGCGGCGGCCTCACACTTAAACTAATGATGAGTGTCTGTCAGCGGCGGCGAGGGTTTTGTTGGGCGGCGAGGGAGGACGCTGTGTTGTGGCTGTCCACGCGTCGGGCCTGGAACGCACGTGGGGGAGATCTAACGGCCAGCGTCGATCCTACCAGTGCGAGATATATTCACATCGTTTTGATATTTATTTTTCAGATGCACTCGTGCAAAGTTTCCCAACTACTGTACTCCGTAAGAGATTTTATCTATATCAATATATAGGGCTCCAACTACACGAATCCAAGGGTACAAAAATGATGAGTACGACCGTAGCATGTCCGAGCAATGTACTATTGTCATACATCTATAATTTTAGCAACATATATGATTGTTGAATTAACATGTGAATACCCAAATGCTAACGAATTCGGTTAGTTTGTGAGAGGATTGAGTTGGTTTGAACGAGTTGGAGAGAGAGCAAGTCGATGATAGTGTTACGAAGGTGGATACACAATTTAAGAATACTACACTTGTTGATTTGTAGAGAGAAATCAATGAAAACTAGTGAACAATACTAAAATGTTTAGAAGTTTGAAATTTAGAAATGTTTGTATATTACAAACTACATTATGTTAAATCAAAGCACGTAACATGTATATGTCGGTGTCTAACTATTGACCTTAGGTCCAACAAGTGAAAGAATACGTTTATCTAAGGACAAAATACTAGTTGGCACTTCGTACAATATAAAATTTATTTACCAATTACACGTAAGATGGATAGTCTTATACTCTAGAAACCTCTGTCAAGATATTTGTAAAATTCATATGCTTTAAAAAATTATAGGAATTTTAGTTTATATTTAATGATACCACACAACATGATACATCCAAAAATATGGCATGATAAGTTGATAACATTGGTTTGCTAAGTTATGATGGAATACATTTGTTCAACATCCCAAAGAAAATAAAAACAAAGTCTTAGACAAAATAAAGTTGTATTTTGGCCCTACAAATATATTTGTGTACACATTGTTAATTTGATTTATAAATCAAAAAATAATGTTCAAGAGAGTAGGGAGAATGTTATATATCAAGACAAACAATGTAGCTTTAACGATAAGAAGTGTTGTGGAGAAGTAAAAGTGTTTAGTATAAATAGGTAGGTCTAGACTTTCCCGTGGGATTTACCCGCTAAGAAATATTCCTGGAGAGCAAAATCCCCCCACGGGGATAACGGGGCAGATAGCCAATTTGCTAGTAGGGCATGGAGGGAAAATCTCCCCCATGGAGCATTCAAAGTTACCCGTGACCCGATACCTTGCGGATCTCTTTTACCCTCACTACAATCACAGCCTGAGGCATACGCCCCTCTCCCTCTGTCCCATCTCCACTACAAAATAGAAGATCAAGACTCCTAGCCCAACCTTGCTCCTAGCCCGACCATCGGCGGCTGTCTGTGCACCTCCATTTGACCGTAATTCACATCGTTCTTGCGAAGGAGAAGGATGCATGCAAGGGGCCGCACGGGCTACAAGGACGCTGACGGCGATGGACGAGCTACGAACGTCGATGACGAAGGAGGGGCGGCTAACGAAGACGGCGACGAATGAGCATTTGACGACGATGGCGGGGGGCAAGCAGCTGACAGGGACGGCGATAGACAAGCATCTGGAGATGATTGCATAGAGGCAAAGCAGCTAACTGCTACGGCAGCATACGGTCATCGACCATCACAATATAAGCTCGATACATCCATTTGTGTCGGCCATGTATAACAAGATGATGCTTTCATGTGTTGTATTTGCCTTGACTTGACTATGTTATCTAAATCTAGTTAAATATCGGCTATATATAGATACCCCGCGCATTGCTAAACCTTAAAAAAATTATAGTATAAAAGAAAGGATATTTGATGCATGAAATGGAAAAAAAATCTCGGGTATATGGAGGATTTGATTAGCACAACAGTCCAAAATCTAAATTTAATTAATATGAAATGTTCGTATTTAACAGCTAAAAATTGATGATGTGCAAAATTGTATGGCTAAAAAAATTATAATGTAAATAGCTTGCATGTATGAATGGATAATAAATATGGAATAACATGGATTAATGAATGACTCAAACAGTGGATGATGTGGTGATGACATGGATGAATGAATGGCTCAAATAATTGATGATGCAGAGACCTTGCATGTCGAGATAGACTAATTCAATGCATGTTAGTGGAGTTTTGTCCTATAAAAAGCATAGATAGATAGATATATTGGTTCAGTTCTCTATTATTTTTATAACATGGCTTGGATGGTTAGATCTGCTGCCCAATACATATATCCTATACAATAACCCATTGGCATGAACAGATTGGTTTGGATAGTTGGCTAACTAGGTCGATTTCCATTTTCATCCCTATACAATAACATAAGAAATCCCTATAAATCCGTACATGGCTTCGATAATTACATTTACTGCCCCCTTACGATATTTTGGGGATGTAATGTATCTTTTTCTGACAGATTTGTTGATATACTTGTTAGGCGTTATTACTGCTCAAGTAGGAATTTTATTTTTCTTACTACAATTATTTGAATATATTGTTATGTGCTTGTGTTTCAGGATTGCTTGTTTGTTTTGCAATGACATCAAGCTCAACACATTCGGATGCTAGTGTAGCGGCTGGACACCAAGAGAAACCGAACAACGAACACACATAAATTGGCCTAGTATGAAGAGAAAGCTCAAGTCCACAATATGGAATGAGTTTGAGGATTTATGTTACTGGAAAGTGGAAGGCTAAATGTCAATGGTGTCATAATAAGCTAGGAGGAGAGACAAAGGATGGAGCCTCACATTTTCATGTACGTTTGGCGAACACAACAGTCTGGAACTAGTCCAAGCTGAAATTGACCAAGGGAAGATGGAAACTGGATATGGAGAGAACTATGTACCTAGTCAAGAGCTTTGCAGGAAAGAACTTGTTTTCGGTATTGTGCTGTCATGAGTACCAACTTGCTATGGTAGATCATGCAGTTTAAGAAAAATCTGCTCTATATTGCAACCTAGCTATGTTCAAGGTTCTGAATATAGGCAAACCATCAAAAAGGATACTACGGAATTCAACTAGGACAGAGAGATAAGATGATCAAACACTTTGCAAACTTCAAGAACATAGTTATTATGACTTAAGATTTGTGGGCAACTGGCATCGAAAGAAAGGCTACATGGCAACAAGAACACATTATATTGATGGTGCTTGGAATCGGACACGGTATTTCGGATCTAGGTGTAGAAGCACCCCATATGTAAAATATTTTTAATAGTTTTCAAAATTTTAAAAAAAAATCAGAAAAAAACCGGATACACCCCCGCATATTTAATGTTCGCACAAAAAGTTCATCAAAAAATGACATTTTTTGTGGCCTGGGTAAAAACGAGAAATAAATGTTTCGTGAAAATCTAATTTAGAGCACCACAATTTGTCTTTTTACACAAGCCACAAAAAATGTCATTTTTTTGAATTTTTTTGTACGAACATAGAATATGTGGGTGTATATCCGAAATTTTTGTTTAGAATTTTTTAATGTTATGAAATTCCATTTTTGTATAGCTGGTGCATCTACACCTATGAGCCGAAGATGATTTCCCCTTGGAATCTGAAATCATTCCTTTTGAGGTACATTACCACTTCTTCTCTCTTCTTGCAAATATGAATATGGGCTTATTTTTCATGCTTACTAATCTAATAATTCATTTTTTGCAAGTTTGTCTATGTACCAGCACCACATACAGCTACAATGCTTTGTGAAGTTTTGCATGAGCTGCTTGTGGAATTCTATCTTGAGAGAAAGATATCCACCATTACTATAGATAATTGCACTACCAATGACAAGGCAGTGGAAGAACTTCAATATACAAGATAGACTCTTCTTCTCTCATGTTGGGTGGCAATCTTTTACGTCAATCTTTCTAATTTTGAATTGTTGAGGCACAGTGTCAATCTTTCTAATTTTGAATTGTTGAGGCACAGCCCAGAGTTCTTCGGACTCAGATTGTACTTTGGAAGTACAAAATTAAATAAATCACATAGGTAATGACGTAATGTAGAGCAATATAAATCATTTTACAATTCGTATTGACCAACTTTCATCAATGAATCAGAAGGGTTCGCTCACCGGCCTTGCCCATGAGTTTATCAAACACCTGGCAGGAATACTTCAGAGTTCAGAATAAAGTGTCAGAGAGAAAACAGCTTACGTAGGCAGGCAAGTGTGGGGAAGGGAAAAAAAAAGTGGGAAAAAATCCTACACGTACATGCAGGGGTCGTATAGGATTTTTTTTTCCAAAAAAAGGGATGTCGCCCACCGCAACAAGTTTTAGTGAGGAAGCGCTTCCGTAACTACAGCACAGATTGCGCCGTCCCAGACTCGGAACAAAACGCGCAACATTGCCTTATTTTATTAAAAAAGTAGGAGGGAATTGACCAGTTCATTAGCGGGAATCGGCCGAAAACCGTTACAAGTGCACCAATGTAGTCATGGAACACCACATTGGGCAGACCCGGCAGACCTGGCTACCCACATGAAACACACGTCGGCGAGGAGAAAAACATCATCAAGGTTGTCACCGAGCGTCATCGTCGTCACTCCTCCCCGAGCAAGCGATTCCGACTTCACCTTCGACGACCACCGACGAAGCCCTTGCCGCAACCGACACAGAAAACCATGTCGGCCTATTCCAAGCAGTCAACCCAAAGCGTCGAGGAAGAGGCAGCTCTGACTTCGACGAAGTGCTTCACCGGAGAAAGTTGCACACCTTACACCCACGGAATCCGCGAGGCCACTGTAGAAAAAGTGGCATCGTTGCCAGCCTGCCCGCCCGCGACACGCAGCTCCGACTTCACAGCGGGACATAGCATAGACTGTCGGTGACGAAGGACATGCCGCGACTAGGCTCCGCTCACCACCGTCATCGTTGCCACACAGCTCGCAACGCCACCAAAGCACCCAAGACATCGTCAGCCGCTGCCAACCACGATGTTGTGTGAGCCCAGCCCACGGGCGAGCACAAAGGACCACCATCTTCAAGACGACGCCCTCAAGAGGGGAGGCGACGAAGATCGACGCCGTCGTCCGACCCTGCACAAACAGGGCCCAGGTCTTCACCCGAAGAGGAGGTCTAGGACCGAGGAGAATCGAGGAGCACTCAATCCTCTCCAACCCCACGCAACCGGACCAAGGCGGGGAGACCCGCGGCACCGTCGGCCTGCACACCCACTGAACCAAACACATCATGCACGACGGCAGCGCAACCATCACACAGAGCCTTCCAACCTCCCCTGACCCGCCGTCCCCGCCGCTGCAGCCTCACTCCGCGCCAGCATGGCGGCCACGACGCCCCTTGCCGCGCCAACCATGCCGAAACCACAATCCGGGGCCGCCGCCCCGTCTTCCGCGTCGCTGCAACCGTCAGCCACGCCGCGCCCGACCAGGCACCAATGCACGTGTCGCCACGTCGACGACGACCCCGGCCTGCCGCCCTCACGGCCAGGCAAGGCCCGTCCCCACCAGAACCGGGCGCGTGAGCCCCGGATCCGCCACCATGCCGAAGCCCGGCGTCCCGGAGCCGCCGCTCCGGCTTAATCCGCGCCGGCAGCTCGCCGTTTCCGCCCCAGCCGGGCCCGACGAACGCCGCGCGAGAAGGAGAGAACCCACCCCCGCCCACCAGTTGTGTGGCGGCGGGGAGGCCGCCACCGCCACGGCGCGAAGGCCGGCGCCGTCCCAGACTCTCACCAAGCAATAAGTACGCAAGGCATTGCGCGGCTATAAATGGCGCGGCCGGGATCTTATGCAGCATACACTCCACGAGGTTAGCTTCCTTTCGCCTCCGGTAGGAAATAAAGCAGCAACACAAGGTTAGCTTCCTCACCTCACAGGCTCACAGGCCATCATATGTGGGTCGTTTAATTACTAGCTTCATCGTTGGCTAGCTATGAGTTGGCAAATCATGTAGCCTGATTTTGTGGCACGAGTCATTTATGCTGATGATCGCCTTTTCTTTTGATTAAGGAAATAAATATCCTGCTTTCCAAGTATATACAGAGGTGGGGAGTTTGCTTCTCATTATTTGTTCCGCTTTGATTTTGTATCCAACAGAGGTATCGCCACTAAGCATTAGCAAGCAATGGCGGCCGAGACGTTCCTCTTCACGTCCGAGTCCGTGAACGAGGGCCACCCCGATAAGCTCTGCGACCAGGTCTCCGACGCCGTCCTCGATGCGTGTCTGGCCCAGGACCCCGACAGCAAGGTCGCCTGCGAGACCTGCACCAAGACCAACATGGTCATGGTACTGGGCGAGATCACCACCAAGGCCACCGTCGACTACGAGAAGATCGTGCGCGACACTTGCCGCAACATCGGCTTCGTCTCCGACGACGTCGGCCTCGACGCCGACCGTTGCAAGGTGCTCGTCAACATCGAGCAGCAGTCCCCCGACATCGCCCAGGGTGTTCACGGACACTTCACCAAGCGCCCCGAGGAGATCGGCGCCGGGGACCAGGGGATCATGTTTGGCTATGCCACTGACGAGACCCCCGAGCTCATGCCCCTCAGCCACGTGCTCGCCTCACCGACGTACGCAAGAATGGAACCTGCGCCTGGCTCCGGCCTGACGGCAAGACCCAGGTCACCGTCGAGTACCTCAACGTGGGCGGCGCCATGGTCACCGTCCGCGTGCACACCGTCCTGATCTCCACCCAGCACGACAAGACCGTCACCAATGACGAGATCGCGGCCGACCTCAAGGAGCACGTCATCAAGCCGGTGATCCCCAGGAAGTACCTCGACGAGAACACCATCTTCCATCCACAAATCAAAAAACTGGTTCTAGTTATGACCAAAAAAAATGGTCTTAGGTGGTATAAATTTTAACAAATGAGACCATATCAATCAGTAGTTATATTCCTGATATCTACCAAAACAGAATCCATTTACTGATACGACGGTTGGCACATAGCTGAATCAAATCTTCAGATAGGAAATTTAGTGTGTTCCATCCAAACTTCTCATCGAGATCTCTTTCTTAAGAGCATACTATGGATAAATTCTCTAGTATTCACGCTGCATCATACTTTGTTACAGCACCAGGAAAGCTACATCGCCATCAGTTGTAATCAATTATCAAAGACAAAATTAACATACTAGTAACCAAAGAAGATCAAACTTGAACAAGACAGAAACTTCACTCATTGCTCCACTGAAACAGTACAAATTTTCTAGGACATGACAGAAGAATCAAAGCGGTCTGACATGTATTCATCAAGTTCCTACTCGTTAACTAACAAATCTGTGGGCATCTTAGCATATTTCAGCCTACTAGCTCGACCCTTCGAAGCAAACAATACAACATACAATAACACTGCGGTACTAATGAAGCTTAGATACAATGAATTTGACATCAGGGCTATAGTAATCATCTCCGAGATGTCACTAATTCGAGCATGTGGCACCACCAAGTCAAAAGAACAATAGGGTTGCTCCATTAAGCAGCTTGAGTTGCATCTGAATTCCCCAAAGTGCAAACCCTGGAATAAGGTTCTCATGATAGTTACAAGGAAAATATGTCAAACACTTCACTGCAGGAAACAAATGGATAACATTGAGCTTAAAATCATATTGCATAGTCATCATGGACTTGAATGCATATTGGGGTTCATGCATGAATATTAATGCTATAACAATGAACATGTGTGCTTTTCTAACTCCTACAGCTTGGAAGTGTTTAGCTTTATCATGTACACTGTAAAAATATAACAAGTGAATAAGACCTTGAACAGAAAATGAGGAAACGATCAGGTAGAAGGCAATTAATCTAAACTGTATGTAAGACTGATGAAATTATTAACAGAAGATGCAACTAGCAACATAAAGCTTGTGTGTGCTATGGAGCGCGATAAGATAGTTCAGTAAGAAGATTTCTAGATACGCATTCATCTATGCTGTACAGATCGGATAAACTAAGAAAAAAAAGAATCAGGAGCATCATTCACTTGCCCAAAGACAGTATCAGCAACAGATCTCTGCTACTGATTACTACTAGTTGAGCTCCAATATATATATATAACATTTGGATAGTCTATAACTACAAATGTTGATAGAAAAATGAAAAATCTATATCACATGTTTAACAAACATTAGCATATATAAAATAGGACAACCACCTCATGCATTCACATTTCAGCTCCACCGTCTTGACCACCAACTCTGCTGCCTACAAGCAAAAGAAATCCAATAAACTAAAGAAATGAGAAAGCAAAACTACCCTTTGTGACAAAGATAGGAGAGGGGAAATGAAACCACGTCTACTGCTAGGTACTCCCTCCGTTCCAAATTAATTGACTTCTATTAGTCCACATGTGGATGTATCTATACGTGTAACATGTCTAGATACATCCATGTGTAGACAAATGGAAGTCAATTAATTTGGAACGGAGGGAGTACAAGGTAGAGCGACAATTATCATTTACCTAGTGAATTACATGTTAGGATTGTTTAGCTGTTCAGAGGAAATGTATTCAAAAAGAACTATCCTGGAGAGGATTCGTTCCAGTAATGCCAATACGGTAAAAAAAAAAGGTAAGCTCAAATTGAGAAACTTCAGTAAGAAAATGGCATTACTCACTACTATCCGGGTTCAATAAACTAGTGATGTTTTTCCATGTAGGATAATATAGATGGCAGTAGCTATTACGAATTTATGATTAATATCAAGATCAATCAAGATACATAGCACACCACATGCCGAAATCAATAACACTTTACATATAAAATGATTTGACTACATAGTCTTAACGCGGTTGTTACCCACCTGCGAGTTTCTGAAAATTAGAAAGCTTATTGTTGAATATGTCAATACAAGCAGGGTCACAGCATATAGAGACGAGATATTACCTGTAATGTAGAAATTTCTGTAGGAATAGTAGATCCTGGTACCAATGGAGTTTCTTCGTGTTTCAAAAAGATTTATGAACTGCGCAGACTCAAGCTGGATCATGTAGTCACCAGAAAACGCAGATAGAAGAATCGCATCGGTGTCCTCATCGTACCCGTGCATCATAACCACATTATTTCGCCCCGTGGTCGGTGGTCCTTGTGAAAAGAGTGTGTCTAGTTGAATGGTTTTCTGCAGCTCCCATCCAGCAACACCGTGGCAGTTAGACGACCTCCTCTCCCATAATTGGATGCTCTGGCTTACATAGTCTGTCTTGGACAAAATGGCAAGGCCGAGGCCACCATGTTGTGTCCGTATGGGGGTAAAGGACCAGTAGTTGTCGGTGTCGTGAGCATCTGCCGGCTTCTCAGTCACCGCAAGGCTCTGGCTTTGGAAATCAAACTGGAGGATGGCACCTTCAGAAAGGACCCAACAAAATGCATCCCTAACCAGGACGCCGGGTCTCCCCGTACACAAGGTCTGTGTAGTCTCTACTGAGACAATATCCCCCCCAGAGACCAGACTCCGACTGGTAGAGGCAAGCAAACTTGCGTGTGCATTCAGAACTCCAAGCCACCAAGGCCAATCTGAATGGGGTGAAGCGGCAGTCACCGTGCACATGTCCGTGGTCTTCGGCAGCGCACATCACCGCGGCACTCTGGACGAACTTCCCCTGTTCCTTGCTGAACCCCGGCGGAGCCGCGACGCGGCGCTGGTGGCCAGTGAGGGGATCCCACACGACGACCTCGCCCCGCGTATAGCAGATGAGGAGGGCGAGGCCGTGGCGGCAGCCGAAGAACTCCCAGTCCTCGTCGTGGCTCCACGGCGGGCAGAAGCGCGCGAGCGGGACACGGTCCGTCTGGCCCATCGTGGGTTTGAAAACGGGCGGATCCTTGGTGAACACTTTGTCAAAGAAGCCGAGCAGCGGCGGCGGCCCGTTCCGGCGGTGGTGGTGCTCGCGGAAGCGGCGGAGGAAGCCGGGGTCGGAGAGGAGGTGGCGCCAACGCGTGCACACGAGGGATGCGCGCGGGAGGCGGAGGAGGATCTCCTCGAGGAGGAAGACGTCGTCCAGCAGGGCGGCGCCGGCGGAGGGGCGGCTCATTCCGGCGAGGCTAGGGTTTGGGGTCTGGCCTAGGGATGGCAATTGGGACCCGTTCCCCGAAAACCCGTGGGGAATTCATCTATTAGGGGATGGGTATGGAGAACTTTGATCCCCGCCATCTAAAATGGGGATGGGGATTAAAAGCTCTCCCCATCCCCGTTCCCCGCTATACCCGTTAACTACTCGTAGATATATAAATTTATATGTTTTATATGAAATAGATTGTAATATTGTGTCTAACATAGTGTGTTTTAATAATATTTAACATATTATCTAATCTTTGTCAATTTTACCGCATACCTGTTACACAAGTTGTGTATTTTCCGGTGTCAAAAGTGTTAGTTTATAAAATTGAGACAAAATTATTTAAAATTAGCCTCTTAGTGGGGAACCCGATATCCGCCCCGATGGGGATGGGGATGGGGAGAAAGTCTCCCCGATTGTTAAATGGGGATGGGGATGAGAAGACACTCCCGGTGGGGAGCAGACCCGTTGCCATCCCTAGTCTGGCCGCAGGCTGCGTCAAGTGGAGACAGGGGCTGGGTTCGCAACCTTCTTCAGAAGTAACAGTGGAGTGGAGCTGTGGTGAATTTGATTTGATTTTGGTCCTCATAAAACGAAGCGACAGCATGAGCCACCGTGTTAGCATATCATCACTAATCAAAGTTTGGTTGAAGACTTAGGTCGATATACTCTTTGGCTCACTCACACATGGCAGTTACACATAATTTATATGGCACGTTTTGCCATTCATTGGATACTTGAAATTTTCAATTTATGGGAGGTTTAGCAGTTCTTTGTAATAACGATGTATACATCTGAACTGCAATGGTCTGTCAGATCACCTTCCTGAATTCTACGGTGATGCAAATGAGGTCCATCGGCATCAATGGTACAAGTTCCTAGACAAAACTCCAGCGAAAATGCAGCATATGACCTATGACCATGTTGCCTAACAAAATCAAGTTCTTAGACAAAACTACTGGATTGGCAATGTTCAATCAGCAGAACAGATGTACCCGTGACAAAGATGCCAAACCATCCAGTCATGGAATTAGGCACATCATAAGCTTGTACACGGCACAGATGTTAATGTAGGAGTAAGTTGTAAACATTACTAACAAGCTGGAGTATATGCAACATAACTTGATGCAAATTAAAGTGATAACAATCGACAAACATTCTTCGTAAAAAGAGGTGCATCTTTAGAACAATGAAATGCCATTGATTTATGGATCAGACCAGTACAGAGTAGTCATGTTCTCCAAACAGCCAGATCAAGTTCGCTCTACTATTTTCACACGAAAATTTTGTCATTAACAAAGCCATGCACTTGTCTTGTTTTCATGCTGCGCTATTTGGGGCTGCATCGCAGCGACAGAAACAAAATAAAAAAATGGGGAAAACAAGATGCATACAAGGCTTACAGAAAAAATGGAAATTGGACAGAGAAAAGCTTCAGTAAGCTAACATAGGCTACCTTGAAGGATTTGCATATCAGAGAAGAGAGAAAGGTGAAGAGCCTCCTACTGGGGGTGTCCACATGGCGGTCATTGTGCGGCGAAGAAAGAAAATGAAACACGCGAGCGCTATGCGTGCGAAGCTTCCACGGCCGAGAGAAAAAATAGAGCTGGGACAAAAAGGTCTCCTAGGAACCTAGCCGCCACCGGTTCACGGGCCTCTTTCCCTTTCTCCTCCAGCTCCTTCTACTCTCCCAATCCTTTCTCATCATCCTGGTCGCCCCGATGCACCTCTTCCACCTCCTCAGGAGATGGAGCATACATAGACATGCCAAATATCGCATGGCATTAGATTAGAAAGTTGAGTTTTGTTAGAACTCAATTACTTGAAGCATTGGAAACTTAGCATGGTAAATTTTCACATCACTGAATCGGATCCAACTTCTGGCTCTTGCGACTAACAGCTTAGCACATGGTGGTTAGAGTCGAGAGCGTCCCATGTGGGCCCCACAGCAAACAGAAACACGGAAAGTGCTGAAGATTAAGTTGCAAAACAAATGCATACCAGACACAAAAAGGTGAGAACAAAAGATACAGTAAGTAAATCAAAGATCAGTTGTGGTATATTCTATTGCAATAAGGTCAGACCAAAATTAACAAAACAAACACTTGCATTTGACGGACCACCATCTGCTCAGCTTGCGGTAGCTCCACCGACTCAACGAGTTCAGTCAACCATGGCCAGAGACCTTTGGTCGCGGTAGCTCCACCGACTTAACGAGTTCAGTCAACATGGCCAGAGACCTTTGGTATGTCTTCTTCCAATGGACAAAACTATTTCTGCTAGTCCAAATGCTCCAAATCAGTGATCTCAAGAGTTATTCCTTCTTCAGGCAGTCCAAAAGCAGTAGGTCGCTTCCAAAAATACATGCAAGCTAATGTAGTAGCATGGTTTAATTTAAAAGACGCAGAACCAATGTATATGTACAAAAAGTTCTGGACTACGGTAGTATATATGGATGCTATCAGATATTCAAAGGATGAGGTGTCACAGACCTATCGGTGAAATATTTAATAATTTGATTTGATGTATCCAGGAGCACAAAATTACTCACTGACCAGTTCTCTCAAGCAAATCACGGAAGTACAGAAAATAGCATTATTTTAGTAATCAGATGATCACACAAACGGTGAGATCATTGCAAGCTAGTCACTGACAAAACATTAAAAAATCACGAGAATAAATGGATAATATTATAATATGGAAAGGCATATTAACGCGACCACGGAATGTCGAAACGAGAGACCATATTTATTATCAGAGGCTCAGTGTTGGCTTATCTATCATATTGACAAATTTCATGTGCACTCTGTTGATGTCCACCTTTGTATCCAATTTGTTTACACCGATAGTGGCATTTTCAGCATTCAAATGGTTGCTCGCAGAAAGCAAACCGTCCCAATCTGCATGCTTTTAACTATACACATAAAAACCCTAACCCCAAACCATACCCATAAATCATGCACTGGTATCTGATCTTAGTAATGCACTCCCTCCGTCCCATAATATATGTTACTACAACCAATATAAGGTACCTCTAAATGAGCCAAACTCATCATCGCCAACTTGCACAAAATATAAAGGAAAAGGAGTAACAGAGAGGAAAACCCATACAAACTAGAGAATGTGAAAGAGAGCGACATGATTACATTATGATGAGAATAAAAGTAGGAAAAAATCTTTACATAAGGAGAAAACAAGGAATTTGGATGAGTCCATCACAGAATAGGAGTATTTCTCCGTGCATGTGTGCAACCACAAATTGCAAGATGGAATGAAGAGGCAAACATAGTAACACGGAAAGTGTGCAGATTAAGTTGGAAAAACGCATACCAGAAACAAGGTGAGAAAAAAAATTAACAAAACATACAATAAGTAAATCGAAGACCACTTGTGGTATATTCTATTGGGGATGTAATGGAATAAAGAGAGAACACGTTCCAAAGACAGCTATGAACACTGGAGCATAAACCTTTCAAATTCAAATGACCCCATCATATAACCCTGACCGCTGACCTCATCATCTGTTCTCACCAGATGAACCTGTTTTAACTATGGAGTTGCCCCGGTTATCATTCAACAAGAATGACCGTCCAAGGAAAGAACCAGCAGTCACAGGATCGAAGAGGATCATAGAAACAAGAGGGAGGATCCAACTTGATACCCACAGGTGCCTCGATTGCTCAAAGGCACGCTTATTTCAGCCACGGTCTGTCATCATCACCCTTAATATCCTATGAATCAAAGAGGTCATAAATACAAATACAGGACCATAACAACATAGTCCCCCCGTTCAAATTATAAGATGTTTTGGATATTCCAATATGGACTACATACGTACTGAAATGAGTGGAACATTGTGCTTGGGACCAGTACAACTTGCATTTGAGTTGGGCTCAGATTCGCCTTTGCTTGATCATGCAACCCTACGCCTAACGTCTCATCAAAAGATCAATCAGTTATTTACTTTAGTGGATCTGTCCTGGTTATCACCTACAAGAGTGACCGTACAAGAACAGAGCCGCCAAAACTAGCACATGACTGAAACAGCTCCGAGTGGAGGGAGGATCCACACCCTGATTGCTCAAGGGTGTGCTTATCAGCCATGGTCAATCATCACTGCCCATCATCACGATTTCGCTTCCTTATTTTAGAGCAAAGTGTCAAGCAAGTCTCCCCCAAAAATCTTGTCAGGCAACAAACTAGCAGTCGAACGCTGCTGGTTCCAGGCCTACACCTTAGGTTTCCCAGCACCCAACTGCTTGGCGGGGTGGCACCCTTAGAGGTGGGACCTGCAACGAGCGAGCCTTCAGATACCTAACCCTCGATGTAGCATAGGGTTTGCAGATGTAGACACAAGGCCATGTGTATCTGTCACGTGACCAGAAGTAGGGCTGTCAAAAATATTCGGGCTCGTCAAACCGTTCGAGCTTGACTCGTTAATGACTCGGCTCGTGCTCGGCTCGTGGCCTTATCAAGCCAAACTCAAGCCTGGATTGAAGCTCGCAAGCTTTCCAGCTCGAGCTCGAACAGTTCGACAAAAACTCGACAGAGGTGTAACATGGCGATGTGCATAGCAGTCCAGCTATTTTTTTTTAGACAAAGCTGTCCAGCTAATGCCTACGGAGTGGTCATGCCTACCGCTCTTTCTTTATTTTTTGGAAAAAAACGCACAAATAGTTTGTCGTCTCTATAATACAGCATGGGCCCATGAAAAAATTTCAGCTTAGAACGGCCCATGAGAGGCAACATCCTGGCAGTGACGATGGCACACAACGGAATCGTTTTAGTACCACCTCGCCAACGTAACAGGAGAGAAGGCTGACCACTGACTATAAAATAAAGGGCTGAGGGGGCGGATTTCATCTCGGAAAATAATGACGTTGCGTCAGCGACATGAATAGGCGATTACTAAAAAAATAACGAGCCTCGTTGGCTCGTCAAGCCCTCGATGAACCGAGCTCGAGCATAAATAAAGGTTCGCGAGCCGAGCTCGAGCCAATTTTTTAGCTCGTGGGGTAAATCGAGCTCGAACCGAGCTGGAGTGTATTCGCTCGAGTTCGGCTCGTTTACACCCCTAACCAGAAGTGTAATTAAGTGCTAAAAAGGGCCATTTGAAAAAAATGTTCATACAGAGCAAGCGCGCTCGAGTGAGAGCAGGAGCTTAAGAGCATCTCCACCGGCGCCAGTACTTTTCAGGAGAGAGAGAGAGAGAGCAGAAGAAGCAGCAGCAGCAACGCTGTAGGCGCCTCTTTGATTCAAGTGTTTCCATATTCCTAAAAGAAGCAGCACACTTGACCTCTTTGATTCAAGTGTTTCCATATTCCTAAAAGAAGCAGCACACTTGACGACAGGTCCATGAAGCATGGGCAACAACCACTTTCCCCATGAAGAAGAGCGTGGAGAAATACAAGATCTACATCTTCAAGGTGCTCAAGCAGGTGCACCCGGACATCGCCATCTCCTCCAACGCCATGTCCATCATGAACTCCTTCATCAACGACATCTTCCAGAAGTTTTCACCACCGTGCACGGAGGATTCTTAGTTCAAGCTCCGCCACTGATGGTGTCCAACACTACTCCCTAGGGTTCCCAGCGCCCAACTTGCTGGTTGGAGGCGGTCCCCTAAGAGGTGGGATCTAGTTGAATTATTCGGACGGACACACATACACGCACGCGTACACACGAGTGAGCGAGGGAGAGGGATGGCCATGCGTACCAAATGGAAAATGACGAATCCATGACGGGACGACTCAGATCTAGGGCTTGGAGTTCGCCGGAACCCACGTCCGGCATCCGCCACACGGTCCCCAAGAGTCCCTGCCATCGTATCCGACGACGACACCACGGCGGCTGCCCGAGCAGGGCCTCCAAGCCGGTGCCGCCACGACACGATACAGACGGGAGGACTGGCCCCAGGGGGGGGGGGTCCGACGCAGCCGCCGCACCAAGGTGCGGGTCTGCGCTGGCCTCCTCGTCGCTGCCATTTACTGTGGCCACAGTCTCTACTTGTGCGGTCATCGACTGCTGCGAGGCGGGACGGCCGGAGCAACCTGCTCCGCCGGCCAAACACACGCGGCCTCACACTTAAACTAATGATGAGTGAGCTCGTGAGTGAGCGTGGGGCCAGGGTTTTGTCGCGATGACATGCCCACACAGGCGCGTGGCTTTCCACGCGTCGGGCCAGTGTATTCTCCAAGTGTGCGGGTGGGTTTCACTCACCAGCCATGCCAAAATGGGCCCAGTTGAAATTGAAATATACAGATTCGCAAGTGCAGCCCACAAAAGGTATCAGCAACATTCAAGAAAATCAGATTCAGTTTCCAAAAAAAATCAGATTCAGATGAAAAAACAAATTGTCCACAGTCGACGTGTCTGATGCTTGCCAGTAAAGCTATGAAAGTTGCAAGCCACCTACCCGTCATAAAGATCACCAATTGTCCATTAAAAAATATCACCGCTGGAAAACGAACCAAGAGCATGTAAACAAGTTTTTGTATATTTTCATATCAATATAAATGCAGTTGTACTGTTGCTAGAGACCAAACATACACTAATGAGGTGCAAAATCACCAGGCGACAGATTTAAGCGTCAAATGCTATACAGCAGACTACAAAAATGTATCGAGAAGCTCTGTGCACTTAGTAAATAAAATGAAAAAAAATGCTGGGAGAAAAAACAGAACAAAAGACGCGAAGTACCATGATTGCAACAAAAGATGCAGGAACCAATGTGTATGTACAGAAAGTTTTGGACTCAAAGAAAGAAGTACACGTGTATGAGATATTCAAATGATTTAGCTGTGAGCGGTCACAGGCCTATCGTTGAAATATTTAAGTACTGGAATTAAAAAGGAGCACAAAATTTCTCACCAGCCAGTTATCTCGAGCATATCGCAAAAGTACTGAAAATAGCACTATATCAGCCATCAGATGACCATAGAAACAGTGAGATTCATGCAAGCAAGTCACTGACAGATTCACAAGAATCAAATGAATAATAATACTATTATTACAAAAATACATGAAAATCGCAAGAAATAAATGGATAATATTAGAAAAATAAAAAGGCACATTCACGCGATAACAAAATCTCGAGAAGGGAGATAATATTTATTATCAGAGGCTCAGTGTTGGCTCTTCTATCATATTGACAAACAGCGCTCTCCGCATAAGTGATATCAAATGAGGTGCTCGCTGTTGCCTTGTATCCGATCCGGTTACACCCACAAGTGACATTTTCAGCATTCAAATTGGTTGCTTGCGGAAGCAAACCGTCCCAATTTGCATACTTTCAACCAGTCACATAAAAACCCTAACCCCAAGCCATACCCATAAATCAAGCATTGGTATCTGATCTTAGTACATACTCCCTCCGTCCCAAAAATATAAGATGTTATTACAACCAATATATCGGTACCTCTGAATAAGCCAAACTCATCATCGCCAATCCTAGCACAAACGTAAAGGAAAAGGAGTAACAGACAGAGACCCCACACAAAATAGAGAATCTCAAAGAGAGCGACATGATTACAAACGATAAGAATAAAAGAGAAAAATCAGTGTATAGGGAGAAAACATGGAATTTGGATGACCCTATCGCAACACTAGGAAATAACTGGAGCGGTTTGGAACAAAGAGCTACTAGATATTGACAAAAATGTCACAATGTATGGGTTCGATGCCTGTGAGCACTGCGATTCAGTCCACAGTGTTCAAGATCACCCTTAAAATCCTGTGAATCATAGAGGCCCTAAACACAAATAAACCGAAACAACATAGCACATTGTGTTTGGGACCAGTATAACTGCATTTGAGTTGGCTCAGATTCGCCTTTGTTTGATCATGCAACCCTACCCCTAGCCTCTCTCATCACCAGATCAATCTGTTCTTTACTTTACTGGATCTGTCCTGGTTATCACTCACAAGAGTGACCATCCAAGGACAGCCACCAAAACTAGCACATGACTGAAACAGCTGCGAGAGAGGAGGGAGGATCCACACCCTGATTTTTCAAGGGTGTGCTTATCAGCCATGGTCAATCATCACTGCCCCTCATCACAATTCCGTTTCCTTATTATAGAGCAAAATGTCAAGCAAGCCTCCTCCAAAAACCTTGTCAGCCAACATACCAGCAGTCGCACGCTGCTGGTTCCACGCCTACACCTTAGGGTTCCCAGCACCCAACTGCTCAGTGGGGCGGCACCCTTAGAGGTGACATAACCAACCCTCGACATATGCTAATGGCCATTTAGTAAAAAATACACATACACGAGAGAGAGCAGAAGCAGCAGCAGCAACACTATAGGCGCCTCTTTGATTCAAGTGTTTCCAATTCCTGCGTTTATGGGTCCTGTGAATCAAAGAGACCCTAGGCGATTGTGACATCGATGATGATGATGGTGGTGGATTTTTGGTTCAAGCTCCGCCACTGATGGTTTCCATCCCTACTCCCTAGGGTTCCCAGCGCCCAACTTGCTCGTCGGAGGCGGCACCCTATGAGGTGGGATCTAGAACCGGCGACCCACCAAACCATCGGTCTGGTTCAAGTGTTCGCATAAACAGACAAGCACGCACATACAGCGAGCGAGTTGAGCGCGAGAGGGAGTAGGGGTACCAAATCGAAACATGGCAAGGTGGACGAATCCATGACCGGGCGGCTCAGATCTACGGCTTGGCGTTCACCGGAACCCACGACCGGAAGCCGCGCCCGGCATCCGCCACGAGGTCCCCGGAGCCCCCGCCGCCGCACCCGCCGCTCACGACCCCACGGCGGCTGCCCGAGAGGGCCTCCAAGCCGGTGGCGCCGCGGCGCGGCGAGGACGGGAGGGCTGGCCCCGCGAGGCGGAGGGTCCGACGCGGCCGCCGGTCGGAGGCACGGGTCTGCGCCAAGGGCCGGGCCTCCTCATCGCCGCCGTTTTCCGAGTGGCCGCGGTCTCTGGTTGTGCGGTCATCGGCCGCGGCGAGGCGGGACGGCCGGAGCGCTAGGCTCCGCCACCCACACACGCGACGGCCTCACACTTAAACTAATGATGAGTGCGCTCGTGAGTGAGCGGCGGCGAGGGTTTTGTTGGGAGGAGGACGATGTGCCGTGGCCGCAGACGCTTTCCAGGCCAGTATGGGGCCAGTTGAAATTGCATGATACAGATTCAGAAGTACGGCCCATATAATACGCTTTTCAATAAAATCAGACTCACTTTTTTTTAGGGCCAAAAAAAATCAGACTCACTTCTAAATGAAGTTGTACTGTTCCTAGAGACTAGAGATACACTAGTGAGGTGCTAAATCACCAGGCGACATGCACAGTCACACGCTATCAAAATTTATTGGTGCAAGAAAACACGACGGATTTAAGCGGCAAATGCTTACAAAAATGTATCGAGAAGCTCTGTGCACTTCAGAAAATAAAAATGAAAGGAGAAGAAACAGGACAAAGGACGCGATGTTGCAAATAATGTAGTGGCATGGTTTGATCAAAAGATGCAAGAAAGTAGTACACGTGGATGCTATCAGATATTCAAATGATTCAGCTGTGCGCAGTCAGACCTATCGTTGAAATATTTAAGTACTGGAAGTAAAAATGGAGCACAAAAATTCTCACCAACCAGTTCTCTCGAGCATGTCGCAAAAGTACAGAAAATAGCACGACATCAGTCATCTGATGATCATAGAAACTGTGACAACCATGCAAGTAAGTCTTTGACAAATTCACAAGAATCAAGTTGATAAAAATAATATTATTAAAAATACATGAAAAATCGCAAGAAAATAAATGGATAATTAAAAAAATGAATAGACACATTCACGCGACAACAAAATGTCTAGAAGGGAGATCATAATTATAATCAGAGGCTCAATGTTGGCTCATCCATCATATTGACAAACTGCTCTCTGCACATGTGAAATCAAATGAGGTGCTCGTTGTTGCCTTGTATCCGATCTGTTTACACTCATATGTGACATTTTAAGCATTCAAATGGTTGCTCGCGAAATGCAAACTGTCCCAATTTGCGTACTTTCAACTATAGTCACATAAAAACCCTAAACCTAAACAACAACAACAACAACAACAATAAAGCCTTTTTTTTCCCAAACAAGTTGAGGTAGGCTAGAGTTGAAACCCATAAGATCTCGAAACCAGGTCATGGTTCTGGCACATGGATAGCTAACTTCCACGCATCCCTATCCATGTCTAGTTTCATAAATCATACCCATAAATCAAGCATTGGTATCCGATCTTTGTTTGTACTCCCTCCGTTCCAAAATATACAATGTTTTCTGGCTTTCTGGCACAGAATAAAAAATTCCAAGGCCTTGTATGGAATCAAGCAAGGTAGCCAATGGCAAAATAGAATATGGCGATAAAGAACGGAAGGCTTGTTTTTGGCTCATTCATCACAACTAACACAATTTCCCAAAAGATGTGACGGTAAAGCTTTATTATTATTATTTCCAGCATCCATATAGTTTAATTGGCATTGCAACCAAATAATTTACTTACTATATCAGAGAGTGTCCATGTAACGTCAAGAAAGGGTAAGATTACAGCATGCACACCAACACCAAAGTTCAGCACTTGCAAATTAGCCTTTTAAATGTGCCTCTCAATGTGCCAAATTCATCATTGACACAAAAGAGAAACGCTCGACAAGAACTCTGAAGTGGTGGAACAAATTATAGAAGAGAACGAGAGAAAATGTTACACTCCTTCGCAAAGAAAAAATGCGGTAGACACAAAACGAGGGACGAGTATAAATGGCTCAGTTATAAATGGCTCTGTTATACTCCCATCTGAACACCATAGCTGAACTTAATGGGCACCATCTAATCTCCTCTCTCCTCCCCATAAACTGTTAAGTGCAATGTCAATTCCATATTTACAGTAAAGTTACCTGCTAAACTGATTACTTGCTGTGGAACAAACCCTCCTACTTTAGAAGCAAACTGAAAAAGACACAAGTACCAACTTACATGGCGCTGAAAGCTCTCCAAGGGGTGGCTAAATCATCACAGCCAGCTCATATGCACTCTCAGTTGCATCAAGCACGTTGCACCCGTTACAAGGTTGACGATATGAGCTAGAGAGCAGCCTTTTATAGAGAACGGCGTGCATATAGAACAGCTCCATAACTTGCCCCAAGGTATACATGGTATAATGCATGACAGAGCATCATCAGGCCTCACCAGAATTAGAGTATTTCTCTGTGCACGTGTGCAACCACAAATTGCAAGATGAAATCAAAGAGGCAAAACATAGAAACATGGAAAGTGATGCAGATTAAGTTGCAAAAAATGTATACCAGAAATGAAAAGGTGGGAAAATTAAGAAAACATACAATTAGTAAATAAAAGAACAAATATGTATATTCTATTGCTCATGCAATGCAATAAAGGTATGAAGAGAGAACACCTTGCAAAGACAGCTACAAACAGTGGAACATAAATAACAAAAACCTTCAAATACAAATGATTAAGGAAACTCTTCAGCAAATTATGCTTATAGAAATTGCAACTGAGTGGGGCTCAGATTCGCCTTTGCTCGATTAGCATATTCATCATATGAACCCCTATTTAATGAGGAGCTGCCCTGTTATCACTCAACAAGAACAACCGTCTAAGGAAAGAACCAGCAGTTCACAGGATCAAGAAAGATCATAGAAACGAGGGAGGATCCAACTTGATACCCACAGGTGCCTCAATTGCTCGACACGCTTATTTCAGCCACTGTATATCATCATCACCCTTAAAATCATGCGAATCAAAGAGGTCCCAAATACAAATACAGAACCGAAACAACATAGCACATTGTGCTTGGGACCAGTATAACTGCATTTGAGTTGGACTCAGATTCGCCTTTGCTTGATCATGCAACCCTACCCGTAGCGTCTCTCATCAACAGATTAACCTGTTATTTACATTAGTGGATCTGTCCTGGTTATCACTCATAAAAGTGACCGTCCAAGGACAGAGCCACCAAAACTAGCACATGACTGAAACAGCTCCCAGGCCGCAGCCTCTGCTCGTGTACACAAAGTAACATTGACCATAATATCCATCCGTAGATAGATGCATGCATCCATCTATACAAGCCTTGACCAACCAAACCTCCAGCTCAGCCGACGCATCAGACAATACTGTACGGTTCTCCACCAACGCCACAGCTAAATGCAAGGCAATGGGAATGCAGAGGCTGGCGGCACCGTAGCTGTGGGGAACTGAGCAGTGAGCGCAAACAATGGGTCGTCGAGACAACAATTAGAGCTCAACTGATTTGTTTCAGGCTTGAGTTTAGGGTGTGGAATGTGAAGTGCCGTGAACGCACCAAATTCAAAACAAAATGCAACCAAAATGAAACAATAATGGAGGCTCAGAATCCGCCTCAGCGGGCGAAACCCTCAACAGGAACACGCCACTGGGGACACCATCCGCACCGGCAGCAGCACAAAGGGGCCTCCATGCCACGGGACACAGCGCGGCAGGAGGGGGCTGGCCTGGGCCTGTGGAATGTGGCTCCCTCCATCATGGCCGCCTTGCGGACAGGGACGATACAGATCATCGGCTCCCTCTAAATAACACCACTTGCATGTGGACAGAATGCCGCATCAGAAGTGCTTGCTTTAGAACAAATGGTTTTATTTTTTAATGGATTGAGGTCACTCGATTGCACAACATTGCGCCATCATAATCCTCTCAAAAGATGGTGCCTCTAGTTGCCTACATTACACAAACGAGCCGGATGCCAAATGGAGAGACCACTTCGGGAGACTAACTAGAAGAGGAGAAAGTGGATCACATGTGTACAGTTCGGTTTCCGCTGTTGTGGAAACGGAAGCGAAGATTATACCAAAAGAAGATAACCCAAATAACAAAACATGTAAAAGAGCTAAGCTGCGGTGATGTCACACACACCAGCAAGAGATCACCATAAACACAGAAAAGTCCGGAATTTTATATTTTCCCGGTTCACCCCTGGATTTTAGACCAGGGGAGAATGGGTCTCGCTTAGCGGAACCACGGGCTAAACGGACCCAGGCTCAATTCCGAGCCCGATCCTTTACGGTTAAGATTTGGAATTTCCCAAGCCAACCGAGTAGCACTACCAGGCGGCCCCCCTTTCGGGCGTTCTCGCAACTGGTCTTCAGGGGACTGTGTGCCTCCTTCACAAGGTGCTGGTTCCCAGAATCGGGCTGGAGATATGGCTCAATGAACTAGGTCGATCATAATCCACAACAATTACAAAAGCAGATTATATATTCCTAGCATGGCCCGTAAAACATATAGGCCACATCTCTCTCTCTCTCCATATACTGTTAAGTGGAATGTCAATTCCTATATGTGCACTAGTAGTTAGCTGCTAAACTGGTTACTTGATGTGGAACAAGCCCTCCTAGTTTAGAAGCAAACTTAATGAAACACAAGTTAACAATTTACATGGTGTTGAAAGCTCTCCAAGGGCCACAACCATTCAGCAAGGATAAAAGTGACCCTGAAATCTGAACTTGCACTACATGACCCAAAAGTCGGAATCAGTAAAATAGCACTGAAGAGTAGAAAGGAATAAGCAAATTAAGGGTCAAACTAATAGCAAAGGAAACAACAATAGTGCAACAACTTACAGTTGCAACACCATTCCATTCTTCGTGGCTATCAGCTATTAAGAGAAATATTCATTTAAACATTTAACCATAATACCACGACCAGCAACAATCAGCTAGAAAACTGGTTACCCACGAGATGATTTGTTGTTAACTACTTATACAGATATTGGTCATTGCCGCAACCATGGTAATTCACTTTATACATAAAACTGTAATAGCATGAAATAAAAAACAAAAGGGAAGCGTGAATACTATGAGGGAGGCACAGTTTAGTCGATTGTACGACCTAGCCACACCATCTTTTGCGCCAGAATAACCCACCACTGAAGTCGAGCTGTGCTGGTTATCATTCATGAGAATAACCATCCAAGACAGAGCCGTCAATATTCTGTTGTGAATGAAAAGGTCACAGATAAGGGGAGTGGTTTAAAATGTTATACCAGCAACTACCTCAAGTAATCGAAGGCAAATTCATTACAGCCACGTTTGCTCCATCACCCCTCACATATAGATAGATAGACTGATTGATTGATAGCAAAGAAATCGAATCGGGGAAGTACCTTCGAAAGGTCGATTTGCTCATAAACAGGTACGGGTAGAAAAAACGGGTCAGATACAGAACACATGCAGTTCAACACAGTATCAGCAGCTGAACTCTGAGTAAAACTTACAGCGGTGGTAATGGTGGACATGACACATGACGAATAATATATAAAACACTGCTTTAATGGCTCAGATTCACCCCACCATCAATCACCGAATTTGGAAAATGCTTCCGTGCCATCATGCAATAGAATCTCTCTCACCCTCTCCAGCAACAAATAGCCGCAACCAAGGTTATAAAAGCGCGCTTAAGCGCACGCTTAAGCTCGCTTAGGCACTGAGCGGAGCAAAACGCCTAGCACTCAACTGCGCTTAAACATGCGCTTAATTGCGCTTAGCGCTTTAATCCTTCAGAAAGGAGAAAAGCGGAGGCAAAACGCTCAATTAGCGCCTAGCGCTTAATTGAACCTTGGCCGTTGCGCAGAGTGCAGCGCAAGGCCTCCTAGTTTTACGACTATCTGTGAATTGAGCGAATTTGCATGGAACCAAAACACCTCCCATTCCGGATCTGTTGAACATCTTCAGCACAAGGGGCAAAAATCATCATAGCCATTCGGAAAAGAATATAACTCGTCAACCACAACGCAAATAAACATGCCATGTTGAAAATTTAATTCAGAGCATTGCACTGATTGCCATGTGCTATAACATTCAGATAAGTTAAAGGCCAATCAGGCAGCTTCGAAAAAATGAGAACAAAATCAAAGAAAGACCCTGAACAAATTTTAAAATATTTACTGAGAAGGGGGACTGGTTATCAATCATCCGACTGTCACATCTCTTGCTGCATAATCTACCGATCGCAGCATAAGTGGATCTGCACTGGTTATCATTCATCCGAATGACCATCCAAGGTGCATAACATCCAACATTGGCGACTGATTGACCAGGCTGCAAGAGAGGTGAGAGTGGGAAACTAATTTGATTGCATAAAGGCATGAACGTCTCAGACCTGGATCATCATTACTGCTCCTTAGGCTCAGTTTGCGGTTGATGAATTGTGTCATGCTGAACTTATTTTATAATCTGCTGTGGCAAAATAGCAAAAGAAGCAGAAAAAAGTTGGTTGGCCAAACAGAAAAATAGACAAAAAGCTCGTTCAAAAAGTTGGCTGGCCCAGACCCTCGACCGGAGTCCGCTACGGGCCCCGCAGCTCGGTCCCCAAGCCCGCGCCGCCGCGGACGCCATCCGCACCGTCGGCAGCCCCTAGGGTCCTCCGAGCCGATGCGCGAACCGGCAAGGCAGGAGGGGGCTGGCACCGAGGAGCGGCGACCCGGCGCGTCCGCCGCTCGGGGGAATGGGCCTGCGCCTGCGGATCCCTCCATCATCGCCGCCGTGCGGAGTCCCAATCGACGCGATCATCGGCCGCGGCGGGCGGGACGGGCGGGGTGGGGGTGGGAGTGGGGTTCGGATAGAGCGCTCGCTTCGCATGCTCCGCCGCCCTCGCCCGCGAGCGGTGGCCTCACTGTTCGGAGTAGTCCGAGCTAGCTAGGGTTCGTCGTCGCCGGCAGGAGAGATCGATCCGGATCTGAAGTCCGCGGCACTCCAGTGGATCGAAGGCGAAGGAGGAGGAGGAGGACGGCGAGAGCGGGATCGCCTCCCTTGGATGGGGGAGCCATGGAGAGGCGTGCTCTAGGGAGCGAGAGGCAGACGAGGGTGCAGCGGAGGAAAGAGGAAGACCGCGGAGGAGCACGACGACTGGAGTGGCGACTGGACTGGCCCCCTACGGCACGGGAGATGCACGTGTCGTGTTGTTTGAGAGCACAGCCAAATGGAAGGGTGGCATGGCATTTCCGCGAACACTAAAAAGTCAGATAAAATGTTTAAGTTTCAAACAACTCTGAATCCAGAACTAAACGCAACTCTACAGTCGTTACAACGCATGTTGTGGAACAAATGTCAGTATTATTTTTAAAAAAAAAGACGATATCCAGCTCTGAATCCAGAACTAAACGAAGTTTCAAACAACTCTGAAGTTTTCTTTTGGCTATATTTACTCCGGAGTACATGTTTGTGTCTTTGGCTGTGTCTTCAAAGTTTCATGAAAGAAAAAGGCATGTGGGTTCTTCTGAGAAAATTAAGAAAAATAAAATATGTGTTCTAATAAGCAATTTTTGGAGCACCGAGTAACCTAAGTCACAGATCTTTTGGATTGTCGAAATATCTTATATTATGCGGATGCAGCCGAGCTCACATGTGAATTTTCCCAACCAAAGGCTTTAATCTGTACATCTAAGGGGTTCGTGTACAGGTACCTGAGCAAGTGGTACATCAGTAGCATGTACTCCCTACGTTCCATAATATAAGATGTTTTAGGTGTTACACATGTTGCTTTGACTGAGTCGGATAGGCCAAATTTATGGTATTACATTCGTAGAGATTAATCAATGTAAAATTCTAGTGAATAACACTGCAATGTATAGAAGTTTGGACTCTAAAGACGTTTGTGCCTTACGAACTACACGATTTCGATACAAAGTAGCATGCATATGTTGGTGTCACTATTGACACCTCTACAACGAGTAAAGTTGACATGGTTCATCTCGAGACAAACTACTAGTTGACACTTCATAAATCTTAAATTATTTATTAGATTCACATAAACCATATTCTAGAAACCTTTGTCGAGATATTTATCAGATTAGTAATATTTATGATACTACAGAACATGATACATCCATAAATTACGGATATTATAACTGTGACAAAAGGGAACACTATCACGATATCATCAATTTTTGCCGTCCGATTGCGTATTTTGGTCGTTCCTATACGTCCGATGTGCCGAAAGTCCCAGGGCCGCTACTCCGGATATCAATTCGGTGGCCTCTCGTCCGATCACATATAGACGGTCCTGATGTGGATAAGTTGATAATAATGATTGTTAAGATTTATGGTGGAATCCATTTGTTAAACATCTTAAAGCAAAAAAAATGGTTTTGACGAAATAAAAGATGTATTTGTAATGGTAAACATTTAAACCTAACTAGTATGAACCTTTGAGGGTGTACACATTGTTAATATCTATAATTAACTGAAAATATTATTCAACATAGTATGTCGAATGTTATATATATGTGGATAAACTATTTAGTTTTGACGACAAGAAGCGTTATGATGAAGTATAAGTGTTTAGTGTAAATCGGTAGGTTTGGACCAAATTTGATGGCACGTTGAATCGTGACAAGGAAGTCAATCGTTAATACCATTATTGTGTTAGTTCGGAATATTTTCTGGATTTTATTGGACTATGTAATGTTGCCAAACAAACAATTATGTGAGATGGTTTTGTGCCCTTAAAGATTAGAAAATAATAAATGTTAGCAATTTAGTAAAAAAATCAATAAAATGTTACACCTCGATATAAACATTGAATTAATTTTAAAAACGGATAGATGCATGACTTATTATCTCCACCTCGATATAAAATGTTACACCTCCATATAAACTGGTGATCCATCCATCCATGACTCATGCATTGCCTTTGTGCATTCTTGTCAGGGGCATCGTCATGCCAACCCGGGTAGGCCCGTGTTACCCGTGCAGCAGCGAGTCGTTTGCATGAAAACGTTCGCCTGGATATTGGCGGGGGCTTTCATGCTCTTTTTTTGTTTTACTTCTGTGAAAAACTGAGCAGGGGCGCCTCACATGCATGTTACCTATCATCATCTTCTATCGTGTGCTTTTTTTGTTTTGGTAAATGCTTCCATCGATCAAGTGCTTGTTTACGTCATTACATGTAAGTAGCCATGTGACACAGTGCATGCACTTCTCACATTCTCATTTAGTTTCCTTTGACATGATGTGGTTAAGTTTTGTATTCGATTATCATCAAAACTGAACTAAAATCAAATGGACACTAGCCAATCTAAGTTGGCAAATATTTGACATGTCTGTTTGGTTGTGTGCATGATTATTGTTGGATAGGGTGGAAGGAACCGGTGGTAGTTATAATAACATGTACGGCCTAAATTTAGTATCATGTGCAACACACGGGCACGTTGCTAGTCTTATAGAAGAAATAGGGTTAGTATCTCTATATTATGTCCATGTAATGTGGGTATTTGTAAAACAAGTGTAGGGTGAGCTAGTGTATTGAAGACGAAAGGCCAAAGGCAACGATAGATGGGGTCCGCGCGACACTACGATACCAATCACCAAGGTGATGTGCGGTGGTTGTGTGTCGCTCACCCCTAGCTCCCCTCAGGTGTTTCGTAGCCCTTCAATTATATAAATCCCAAATTTCTTATGGATTTAATTGGGCTCTGGAAAGGTTAGTGAAATAAACAATTTTGTGAGAGAGTTTTGTGCCTCCCGATATTAGATAATAATTATTAGCAATATAGTATAAATATCTAATAAATTTGGTAAATCTCAATATAAAAATTGTATTAAACCTAAAAAAGAATAGATAAGTTTACACGTATTCGCCCTCTCAATCCATTAACCCGCTTTTTGATATTTTTTCTTTCACGGACACAACAGTCACCACGTGGTTAGTTAGCATGAGAGGGCTCAACAAGAGGGTGAAACTGAGGCGGGGAAGAGAAAGAAAGCAAAGCAAAAGGATTGGACAAAACAGGGATTATGATAATGGACCCAAGATAGGTAGATGAGATAATGAGGTGGTGTGTGATGCTCAATGTGTTGGGGTTATTTGAACAATTTTTGCTTATTCATGATCTTTGTATTTATGATAAGCTCTTTTCCTATGAATTTTGCTTTTGGGTTACGTTTAATGATAGGATGCACCATGTGGTATGATGATGAACTATTTTAGATAATATAACGAGTAATTTCCTTCATGTATCATATTTGGTTCAAATTTGAAAACTGAAATAAGGATTTGAATAATCGTGCGTCATAGAAACATATAGGTTTGAAATATTATGGAGGGTAACTACAAACAGAAGTAACGGTAAGAGAAAAGGTAACAATAGTTTACAAGAATATTTCAAAATAACCATAGCTTATCACAGTAATATTTTTTATGATCTTTCTTAACCGTTATAAGAAATGGAATTACAAGGAATATGATAGAGTTGCTCTTAGGTCGAGCTGATGTTGATTAAGTGGTGCTAATCATAACTTGTTTGTAATGGTGCAAAATATGGCTTTGTTCATCAGTGAACTTGCAACAGAGAAGTACCACCGACACAAGAGTGGCTATTAGGACGAATCCTAAGAGAGGAGATCATGCTGGAGTTGTCAGTGGAGTCTCCTAGGATACAATGGAGGGTTCACCGAAGCCGAGGTTTAGAGGAAAGGCCTGATAAGGTGACATTGTCACATCAGACATCACAATGTAGAGACTGCGTCTCCAACATTGAGGCTATTTGGGCTGTTGCGGCGGGAGTTAAGATGACTTAGCTAGAAGAAAGAATCTAGAACTAGCGGTTCATTAAATTAAGTGTATATATTTTTAATTCCTATCCATGCTATAGGAAGGCATCACCAATTATAAACTAAATTATAAAAGGCACATGTTTTGTTCTACAACAGAAAATAGGTCACCCAAATCTGTATTTCATTCCAGACTTTCTTTTTTACATGCAAGATTTCAGTGGTTTTAAGTTTTTTGTAAGCAATGGGTCGCGTCGTCGATTTCATTAAAGAAACTGCAAGTTTGTATTAATTTGACAAGCAAGAAAGAGAAATTAATGATTGTTTTCTAAACATATAGTTCAAAGAATGCGAAAACAAGACATATTGGATTGAAATTGTCATGAGTTCTTAGGTTTCATACGAAACACAATCACTTGAATTTATAGGTCCGGCAGATATAAAGTTTTGGAAATCTTTTGTGTGAACATGAACATGGACAAGGTGCATGGAATAAACACAAGGCAAATTTTTGTCATGATAAGATTTCTCGTAGTCTCATCAAGCCTAGGTAAGATGAGAAACTAAAATGCTTCAAAACTACGGGCAAAATCTTTTCCAACCGATATATATGGAAATACATGGTAAAATGGGCACGGAGAACTCAAATAGTCTCAGAGCAGGCTGCCAAACTGCCTTCCAAATTCTGAGATGGCATACGAGTGATATGCATAGAACCCCGAAATTCCCGGTACCAGAACTGAACATTACAGGATCCTGAAAACCAGTCAGACTAACTGAACATGTTGTCCTAATCCGAACCTTGCTCATGTAATCTACAGTGCTAGTCTGTAACTCTGTACTCTGGCGTGGTGTAGTATGAACAGCTTCACTAGCTATAATTGCTAACCAGTACTCCTATTCCACGGTCACCATCCCAGGCTACCATTGACGGCCCCCAAGCATCAATTCCCAAAATCCACCTTCAGTGCTTCGTCTGTAATCATGTACTGCCGATGATCAATGTCAACAAAGTATACGAATTCCTTCGACAATGTCATCACCTGCACAAACAGTTGCAGAGATGAGAACAGTGAGGAACCCAGAGTAATCACAAGCATCTCAACCATGTGTCGAACAGAATTGAAGTGCGATCGCGCTTACTGCAACTCGTCGTCGTCTTGCCGAAGCGCCATCTTCGCCGTGTCCTTCCACAGCGACGCCTCCATCTCCTTGTCGAAGAGTCTCCTCTCGGCGCGCCGCAGCGCGGCCTCCAGCTCCTCGATCCGGTCCTGGTTCCTCTGGTGGAGCAGCTCGTGCAGCCTCCTCTCCAGCTCCACCGCCGAGACCCCGCGGTACCTAGCAGCGTCGTCATCGTCGTCGTCCTCCTCCTCGTCATCATCGCGGCCATGGTCGTCGTCGTCGTCGTCTTCCCCCAATCCTTGCATGTCGTCGTCCGACGCCTCTGCCGCGTCGTGCTCTTCTTGCGGCGCTAACGGCGGCGTGTCCGCGCCGTAATTGACACGAATGTGCTCGAGCGCGACGTGGAACTCCTCCTCCAGCACGTCCTCCGTCGACCTCTTGCGGCTCGACTCCACCTCCACGCCGGAGGACGAAGCGACCCGGTGATCCTCCTCGGAGCGAGCGTTCGCGGCCCGCGGCTCGTTCCCGTCCGTGAGGCAGCTCGCCTCCTCCGCCGGTGGTGCTGGTCGCGATGACGTGGCCCTTGAACTCCGCCAGCAGCGTCTCCATCTCTGCCCGCACCTTGGCCATCTTGCTGAACTCGTCGGACGTCTTGGCGAGCAGGAACACCAGGCCCAGGCCGACGCCCAGGTCGGTGGGCCGCGTCTCGCCGCCGCCGCCGGATGAAGTCGCGCATGCTGGACCTGGAATCGACAATCAGTCATGGCGGGCTCGACAGCAAAGTAAATTTGCTCGATTGCTAGAATACTAGCGTGAACCTATCAGAAATTCGCCGTACTTCCAAAATGATTCCAACGATTAGAGTACCACGGACGAACTGCGACGTACCTGGGGCAGACGACGATTCCTCGGGCTCGCCCTTCTCCGCCACAACCTCCTCCTGCTCCTGCGGCTGCCGCGTCTGCCGGCCCTTCGCGCGGCCGCAATTCCGCCCGAGCCTGGCCATCCGCGCCCACCGGAACCTGGGCAGCAGCGACCTCGCCGCCGCCACCGCCCGCGGCGTGCCCGCGACGGCCGGCCCCTCGACCCCGAGCTCCTCGCCGTCGTTGATGTAGTCGAGGATCCTCCTCCTGCTCGTCGACGCCCCCTCAGACCCCATCGGGACTCGCGCCGGCTGCCGACCGACAGAGAAGATGCTGCGAATGGAAAGCCGAGTCTTCTCCGGAAACGAGACCCGAGGCGAGGAGGAGCGGAAGAAGAAGCAAAGCAAGGCAACAAAGCGGTTTTCAAACGGGAGCGGGTCGCGGTCGTGTGAGGAGGTCACGGTGGGGCCCGCCGACAGCGACTGATCTATTGCCATCTGCTGTAGGAGTATATTAATGTTTTTCCCCGGGGAATATTTATTTATTATCATTCTCTTAGAAAAGTATTTTGGCCTGATGGATGAAGTGTCAGATAGGAAGATGATGATGAGATGGGACGGCATTATTGTGAGTTTTGTTTTTGAACAGAGGTTTTGTTTGTTTGTTTGTTTAGAGGTCGATCGGATCGGCTGAGATGGAGTGTGGTTTGCAGGTAGGTCAGGTGTTGCGCGGTTTGATTTGAATCCTTGGCATTTTGCATCTGTCGGGCTCACTCACACCCGTTGCTGATGAAAGTGGTTGCTCGGCAAGGTCGACGAGCAAGCAAGGGTGCCAAATGACGGGAGCAAGCAAGCTGCACGTCTAATTTTTCTCGGGACAAAGACAATTCGAAATATTGATCTCGTAGAGCTCGCGCGGCATACTGAACTCTGAGGTACAAGTTTCTGTCGTTCGCATGCATTGAATTCCGGGCTAAATTGAACTTTGGACTTACTCCCTCCGTTCCAAATTAATTGACTTCCATTTATCCACACATGGATGTATCTAGACATGTTACACGTATAGATACATCCACATGTAGACAAATGAAAGTCAATTAATTTAGAACGGAAGGAGTACTTTTGAGAGTAACAGACTAACAGTCCCAATTTTCTTACTCTCAATGTCTATATTGATCCACATGTCATATCCATATTCTTTCAGATGGATGGTGCTAGCACGCATAGTCGCTAACATCAATTAGAACGTGGTCGTGCTCAACGGAACAAAGAGTAACAACATAAAAGCTGTGAGGAACGAGGATATACTCTTTTTTGAATTTTTCAAAAAGACGTCCTCCATGTACAAAACCTCGCTGCACTCCCAGTTTTGGCTCTAGTACCGAAACAATGTTTTGGACGGTAGATTTAAAACTGATTGGAACTCGTGTGCTACTTGTCAAAAATGGTGTAGGCACGTTGAGAGGCAGACATGGGCAAGACAAGCGACAGCAACGGCGACATGAGACGGGACGTCGAGGCTGGGTGCCGATAAAATGCCCTTTATCGTACGTACACGACTATACGTGAGAGGGGCACGTTGTGAAGGCAATCGACATGCCGAGGCAGCAGCATTGTTGTGCGTAGACCGGACGGGGCCCGCATCCCTGTTCATGATAGTTGCTGCTCATCTTTACTGAAACAGCAGGAGCTAGTAACGCGATTATATAAACCAAAAAGTTTTTGTTTTGTCGGCATCAGGGCAAAGCCGTCAGTTTTCGAAATGTTTTTCTTTGAATGTTGGGTTCGGTTAAGCCGTAGGCGTCAGAGATGATCCGGCCCAGAGTCCATGCTGATGGAAAATAGGACAGCGGTGGCGGATGGGATGGGTTGGCCTGCCGCGCCGGAATAAGAACAAACAAGAGGGCATGGGGGTGTGGTAGAAACGCGCCGTTGCCACTAGCCACGACGGCCTAGGGTTTGTGTGGTAGAGACTGGGTGTTTATTTATCCGGAGTGGATAAGAACACAGTTTGATTTGGACCACTGTCGTCTTGTCTTGATCGGTTCATACCCGTTCCTGCCTACAGCTAGCATCAGTTGGCACTTTGATTTGGGGTGATGAAAGTGGCTGCTGTTGTAGAATGCTAGGCTAGTTCGGGGGACTAGCAAGGGTGCCATGTCACACCTCCTCCTTCTGATCCGGAGTTGGTGGACAAAGAAGCACCAAACCAGAGTTCGGTGCGCGAGGTAGGGACCACCAGCCAGTGAGACGATCGTGGGCGACAAGTTGGTTCATTACGTGAGCGTGGGCTATGGACCAGTGGGTCCCGGTTGTAAGCGTGAGTGCGTGTGTTAAAAGAGCATGCGTGCTCGGCGAGTCGGACATGCTGAAACTGTATTCTGAAACCTCTCCCAAACATTCGTCTGAATATCGCATCTCAGTTCGTCCCCTCACCTCTGATTCTATTCTCTCATCTCTATGCTTGCTGTAAATTCGTGGTTGTCGATCCAATCATAGATCGGGACACCACAGTATGGTATCAGAGCCTTGAATCCGCTCCGCTTGCGCTCAAAACTCCCGAGATCGGACCCGAAAAATTCCACCGCGTCAGGTGCTGATTCACTCCGGTGAATTCGGCTCGAAATCCTCCGCGGGGTTGGGTTTGATTCAGGGCGAGTCGCAACGGCGCCTTCTCGGCCTGCCGTGCCGTCGGCGCAGACGAATTTCGTTCTGAACAAGATGGAATCCGTGTAGAAATCACTGGAGGAGCTGTTGTCTCGGATGGGGACGGTCACCGAGGAGATGCAGTCCGTGAGGAAGCAAATGGAGGATTACGGCGCGGATCTGGACGGGATAAAACGCAAGCTCGCCGAAGGGGAACGGGTCGCCCCGCCGCCTCGCCTTGATCTACCGCAGCGGAACAAGGGCCTCGCCAACAACGGCGCGCCCCTCCTCAGCACACCATCGCCATCGACTGCGCAGGCTGCGGCGGGATTTATCACGGCGCCGTCGTCCTCAACGGAACAGGAGGAAGTCAGGGTACGTGCTCCTCGCCACGATTTCCCCAAATTCAGTGGTGAGACGCCGTTGCTGTGGATCGATCAGTCTCTGACATATTTCGAGATGTTCAAAGTACCTAGTCATCAGTGGGTAGGAATGGCCTCACTGTATTTTGAGGGACATGCTGAGTTGTGGTATCAGTCTTACAAACGCAAGTATGGGCTGGTGAGTTGGGATGGATTCATGGCTGCGGTGCTGGAGGAATTCGGTCAGGACGAGTATGATGGACAGATGAACAAATTAATGCAGTTAAAACAGAATGGCACCGTCAGAGATTATAAACAGGAGTTTGAAGAATGCATGTATCATCTGTTGGCTGTCGATGCAACATTAAGTACTCGCTGGTTTGTATCTAAGTTTGTGTTTGGCTTGAAGGATGACATTCGGGCGGCAGTCAGGTTACAGGCACCAACAAGTATAACAAGAGCAGCATCATTAGCTCGAATTCAGGAGGAAGAAGCAGAGTTAGTACGGTCGCGTGGTAGACCATCTGCTCCAACAAAACACCCTCCAGCAGTTTCTGGGAATAATACAGTCAGAGGTGAATGGCCTCGCAAGCAAGGAAACGATGATTTCAATCGTGAGAGACAGCTGCGTGATTTCAGAAGAGCTAATCATCTTTGTTTTCGGTGTGGTGATAAATACTCCAAGGAACACCAGTGCAAACGAACTGGACAATTGATCACTATTGAGGTGGGAGAATTTGGTGAATTCCTTTCAGATGATGCGGTTAGAGCAATGGAACTGCTGAATGAACAAGAAGTTTCTGCTGCCTGTTGTCACATATCCATCGATGCACTAGCAGGGACTGAAACTGCTAATACAGTGCGCATACAAGCACGAGTGGGCAAACAATCCATGGTTCTGTTAGTAGATTCTGGCAGCTCACACACATTTGTAACAAGGAGTTTTGCTGAGAGAGCAGGGTGCAAAATTTCCAGTGCCCCAAAGGTATCTGTCAGAGTGGCAAATGGACAGATAATGCAATGTGATACTCAAGTAGAACAATTACAATGGGAGTACAATGGACACAAATTTTCTGATACTATGAGAATACTAGATGTGGGTGCATATGATGCAATATTAGGGATGGATTGGCTTACGAGTTGCAGTCCTATGCTGTAACATCCTAGGATTTAGAGTCCCAAATTAGAGTGGACACACAAGTGTGCATTGCATTCATGCATCAGAAAATCCGAAGAATTTTCGCGCAAATAGTTTAAAAAAAAAACTAAGTGATTGAAGTTTCACTTGAGTTGGTGGAATTGAAGTAGATCATCGACTTGAGCGTTACAAACTTTGAGATGATCTTGGCTTAAAACCTATTTTTGTGTAGAGAGGTACTCGATAAAATTGTTAAACCCAGTGGAAATATATCTTGTTACATCAAAACATTACCTCAGGAGTGTAACATAAATCTAGTTATTCTTAGGTATCATCTTGTCTAACCTTATATGTTAGACATATCTCTAGTAGATGGAAATCATTCTAGTCTTAAAGACAAATTGAATTACCTAAAATCTTAACAAAGATCTTTTCACCTTATCTAGTGAATCTTAACTTCTTATCTCCTAATCTTCTTGAAGTTATTCAACCAGGGAAGCATCTCAAGAAAAGAGGTAAAGCAACAAGAAGACTATGAAGAAGGATTGATTAGATATGCATAGTAGTGCTATGCCAATCTATCACAGAGACAATGGGAACTCTTGCATCTGTTATGTTCTTATTAATTTCTCAAGAAATAGTGTGATATTCCAATGTTTGTGTTATATAGAAGTAGTTGGGTGACAAGCTTTGCAACCTTGTTAACAAATCACTTTTGTATACTCAAACAATTGAGTGTCATATACAAATAAACAAAAGGACAGATAATACATGGTATTTCTCCAAGAGTATGATTATCAGGGAGAAAGTAAAGCCAAAGCACAAAACCATATGATCATCATCCATATGTAATCATCACATGAGTTAACTCTCAAATTCCTGTGAGTGTGGACATGTCTCATAAGACAGGGGTTCACAAGTTCATCATGACCATTTGGTTTATTCAAGATTCATTCTCAAGAGGAGATAAACCTAGACTTGTGGTAAATGGAACCACATGGACTACTTAGTCAGCAATTGTTTTAGCAACTTGCTTCCACAGAAACAAGATCATCTATTTTATTCAAAGGAGTATATCATCCTTTTGATCATCAGAATGAGCTATGGAATTAAGCAAGATTCTGTTCTCATCATTTTACCCATTTATCCTACCATAAGACCTGACTTCAGGCAGGATATCTTCTCTTGTGCATCCACAACATTTGATCATGTTTTCACATGATTTAATTGTCAGGTATCACAAGCCAAAGCCACTAGGGCCATATTTTGTGCTTGGCATGAATTTGAATTGAAATACTGTGTATACTCTTTGTAGTCACCACAGTAAGCAAATCATGTTGTATTGCTGGACCACAATTTGATGTTGTCCAGAAATCAATAAGGCACTCAGAACAAGTTTGAATATTTATCTGGAGCTGAAGACAAGGAAGAAACTATCCTTAGTATTTGAAAATAATATAAAATCACAAATAAAAAGCATAACAAAATAAATCAATTGTTATAAGTACACAATAAGAACAGAGTTCATAAACTATAAATTTTATTAAAAAGAGATAATTCCATATATGTTCAAATTCACTTTAAGTGTAAGTGAATTTAAAACACACAAAGGATTAAAAATCCAAGTTTTAAATAAACTTATTTGTAAAAAAAATCTACACATACTATAAAAGGAAATAAATCAAAATAGGTACAAATTCATTCCCAAATATTAAATGAATTCGAAATACTCTAAATATTCAAATTTCAGTACTGAAATGAACTTCCTTGTGAAATTCTAAATATTCTAGGACTATTCTGTAAGAGTTTCTGTTACAAAAAGGTCCTCAAATCATTTAAACAGAAACCAGGGGCCTGTTTCTACTGTTCTTGCAATTTTCTACAAACCTAGGGGTTTTTTCGCAAAATGGCATTTCTATTCGTTTTCTTCTTCTTCCTCCCGCCAGAAGGCAGAGGACGCCGCCGCCGTGCCACCTCCTCCCTGCCTGCTTGCTCTCGCGGATAAGACCCCAGAGCCGTCCCCATCTCACTCTCTGTCGCCTCACTCCTCTCTCTCTTTTTCTCTCCAGAGAATCGACCGGAAATCCTAACCCTAGCTCGTCGGGCCGCCGCCGTGTGTTGCCGATTCCGGCCACGCCGTGCCTCTGTGAGCTGCTGGGAAGCTCCGCCGGGACTTATGCGTTGTCCTCGTCGAGTTGTGCTTGCTGGGAAGCAAGCAATCGACGGAATCGAGCTCGCCGTCTCCAACTCCGGCCGCCGGCTGTCGATCACGGATGCGTCGCCGTCCATCCACGCTTTGCTTCGTCGAGCAGTTCTACGTGCTCGTGGTGAGCTTGCGATTCTTTTTGTACTCTCAATTTGGTTCAATTCATTCGGAATCGCCGCCGTGCCATGCGCCACCGTCCGCCGCCGTGCGTGTTCGTCACCGGCGATGCTCCGGTGACCATATGGTCCAGGCGCCGCCACCTTCTGGTTCACAGCAAGCAGCCTTAGCTATCCCAGTACTCCAATCGCACCAATTTTGCTCGCTGGCTCGAATTCGAGCTCGGGCAGGAGCGTAGCTCCCAGCCAATCAGAACATTCTTAGATTTTTCTTTTAGCAAATAATTCCAGAAATTGTTTAAATTGAATTTAAACTTTGGAAATTCATAACTAAATCATTTTAAATCAGAATAATACAAATAATATACCAAAATGATCATAAAAATAAAATTTATCTGTTTGTATAAATAAAATGCTTGTTTGATTAAATTTGAATAATCCTAAAATTGAAACAAGATCTTATTTATTATTTTAAATATGGAATTTATTTTAAATGCTATTTTGAATGCATTTGAATTCCATTTCAACTGCTTCACATGCTTAACTACAAATATGGAAATATATTTCCATCACAACATTATGATCATTTTTAGAATTCCATTTGTAAACATGTCTCACTAATATTCTTAAGTGGTTTTTAAAATGATATTTTCCATAAGGAAAATAATCATTCAAGAATCCTTTAATAATACAAAAGATAAATCTATCAACATATAAATTTATCATTTTATTACTTTATAATATATCATGTAGTACTTAATTCATAAAAGTGAAATTCTTATTTAATAAAACTTGATCACTACTATTAATACTTTTAATAATTGGATTAATTTTATGATACAATTATTTAAATCATTAATCCAAATTAATAACTACTTCATAATATGAGATTACTTGTGGTGTTTCTTCTAAGTGTTAAAATTCAAATCATATTATCTTTTGCATAAAGAAAAGTTAAATACATAAGTAACTACTCCTTATATTTGATACTATACCATTACTTAACTAAAATAACTACCCTATGATATCAACAAATGTATACATCATTTATTTCTTCAAAAGTTATTCTTTTTGCCTTCTTGAATAATAATACTACACCATTTGTTTAATTAATTCAAGTTGACACCTGATCTGTATAAACATAAAGATGATAGTAAACCCTAAAATAACCATTTAGTATTATGATGTTGTTTTATTTTATCCTTATGCTTAATATGGTATTTATAGTTAAAGATAAAAATTCATCGTTCTTGTGAAGTAAACTTGAAGATAAAACAAATCTAAAAATAATCACCAAACTCAAACAACCCTCAACCATCGAGAGTTAGACACGGGTTTAGGACGATGCATCTCATACTTATGCATAATAGCATATTACTTCTTCAAACATTAGTCCTTACCGGACCAATGATGCTCTTTCCAGATTTTGGAGTCTTTATTGTATCGAAGACCTTGGCTGCATAATCTTGCAGTCAAAAAGGCAAGTTCACTCTTGCTCATGTCCTACTTGATTATGTTTATCAAAGTAAATGAAAAATAATATGGTTTATCATTGCATGAAAAAGAAAAACCTATCTTCGAATGATGTGAATTGCTATATATATATTGTTGGCTGGCAGATGGAACCATGGAATGATGTGGTTGGTGGAGGTTCCATTTGCACGGGAAAGTATTACCTAGGACTTAAGAACCAATGCCGTCAGCGTTCTTGCGCCGAAAATGAAGCGTTAACCATGAGACTTGGAATGGGACGGGAAAGTCATCTGTGATCTTTTCCCTTTCGCATGTCAACGGGCAGCCAGAGCCGTACGCTGTAGATCTAGTGCGACTACATGCACATGGGTGGGACCCCTTAATGCCCACGGACTCTGGTGTCTATGATGGTCTGCAAGAGGACACCTAGGTATCTATCGTGAGGGGTAGAACCAGGGGTGATTCTGCTATGCATGAATTGGGTGGGCATGCGGGGTTGTTGGAGAAGCACGGCGAATGGCTTGGATCAACGACTGGGCCCCACACCATAGGAAGTGTGGACGGGAAAGACTCACCCGGTTGTGCAACAAGGCGTTGGTCTCTTATGGGTAAAGTAACGCACCTCTGCAGAGTGTAAAAATGTGACATGTTACTCCACGTTCCAGGAAGGAACGGCGAACGCTGCAGGAAAGGAGGCTCCTCAAGGCCCTAGCACCTGTGAATCGATGACGGGCATAGTTTTCTGAAGATAAAATGAATCTTTTCCTAAAAATGTTTTACAAAGATATGCATGTTCATCCATGACCTTTTGGTATGGATGGTAGCTAGTGCATAAAACACCTTATTCCTGTTATATGAACTTGCTGAGTAACGCTCGTGTTGCTCACCCTTTCCTCCGTTGACCCCCTGCTTAGATTTTTGGAGACATCAAAGGAGTTGACAGGAATCTATGACGACGTCAAGAAGGTCTTCAACAAGGAGTCAAATCAACCTGGTGCAGCCTGAAGAAGTTAACCTCTACTTTGCCAAAGGAGGAGTGGCGACAACAGTGCAATGCTGGACACGACGCCAATAATGCCTACGGAGAAGACAAGGATTATAGGAAGGAGGAGCACTACTCCAGGCAAAAATATTCCAGATGGATAGATTAGGGCTGTGACCACATCAGTAGTGGATTAGGAGTTAGAAGTAGAGCTGGTATCCAGCTTAGTGCTTCGACTTGAGTCTTTCGGAAGTTTCATTTGCACGAGACCTACTTCTGTATGTAAAGGAGGTTCTCGAGATTTTATACTGAATAGTGTTGTAATCTTATAGTGTTACCTTGGACCGACTATGTTTCTGTTGTACTACTCTGAAGGATGTAATATTTACGGAATGGTCCTTCCGTGAGTATTATGTCAACGACTTGTACACTACAACATGCAGTGGTGTGCTGGGTCACTACATATGCTCTGTGATTGGTCCAGGAAAACATTGGAGTTCAGACACAATGGAGCAGTGGTACAAATGAAAGGATTGATCCCAAGTGCAACATCTGAATTATCAGAAATTTCAGTGCTCCAGCTACAAGAAATGATACAAACAAATGAGATTTGGGCAATGGCTATTTTGGATCAGAATGGTGAGGTGAATACTGAAGCAGTGCCACCTGATTTACAAGAAATTTTGACATCATTTTCAGATGTGTTTGCTGAACCAGAGTCACTACCTCCTCAAAGAACATTAGATCATGCCATAACACTGGAGAATGGTGCACAGCCAGTGAATTCATGGCCATATCGATATTCCCCACTCCAGAAAGATGAGATTGAAAGGCAAGTGGCAGAGATGATCAAAGCTGGAGTTGTCACACCAAGTATGAGTCCGTTTGCCTCTCCAGTTCTGTTAGTTAAAAAGAAGGATGGTTCCTGGAGGTTTTGTGTCGACTATCGCAAGTTAAATTCACTGACGATCAAGAACAAGTTTCCATTACCCATAGTAGATGAGTTACTGGATGAGTTGGCTGGGACTCAATTTTTCTCTAAACTAGATCTTCGAGCTGGTTATCATCAGATAAGGATGCGGCCAGAAGATGAAGCCAAGACTGCTTTCAAAACACATCATGGGCATTTCGAGTTCAGGGTGATGCCATTCGGCTTGTCTAACGCCCCAGCTACATTCCAATGTGTTATGAATGCTATATTCGCACCATTTCTGAGAAAGTTTGTGATAGTGTTCTTGGATGATATATTGGTTTATAGCCCATCATGGGAGGAACATCTACAACATCTGAAACTGGTGCTGGACAAACTTAGAGAAGTGCAATTGTATGCTAAATTCAGCAAGTGTGCATTCGGACAAACAAGCATTCATTATTTGGGCCACATTATTTCATCATCTGGGGTATCTACAGATCCTGACAAGATAAAAGTGATGCAGGATTGGCCAATTCCTTTGACAGCAACAGAACTCAGGGCATTTCTGGGTCTGTGTGGGTATTATCGCAAGTTTGTGGAACTATATGGACTGTTGGCCAAACCATTGACTCACCTGCTAACTCTCAAGCATTTCGAATGGAATGAGGCAGCCACTGCCGCTTTTCAAGCTTTAAAAGAAGCCATGATGAAAACACCAGTACTTGCCTTACCAAATTTCAATGAACCCTTTGTGGTAGAAACCGACGCTTGTGATACTGGAGTAGGAGCTGTCCTGATGCAGAAAGGGCACCCGATTGCTTACATGAGCAAGGCACTAGGAGTGATGAACAGAAAACTATCGATTTATGAAAAGGAATTCCTTGCAGTCATGATGGCTGTGGATAAATGGAGGCGTACTTACAACGAGGTCCTTTTGTGATATTAACCGACCACAAAAGCCTCTGCAATTTGAGTGATCAACATCTGACCACTGAATTACAAAAGAAAGCCATGGCCAAGCTTGTTGGGCTCCAGTTCCAGTTCAGATACAGAAAAGGGATAGAAAATGGAGCAGCAGATGCATTATCACGAGTGGGACACTTATTGGAGATATCAAGCTATCAGCCGGACTGGGTGTTAGAGGTCACAAATTCCTACACCACAGATCCTGAAACACTAGCACTACTGCAGCAGCTGGCTATTCAGTCTCCTGATAATAAGGGTAATTCACTGGAGCATGGCCTAATCAAAAACAAAGGTCGAATTGTTATTGGAGCAAATGTTGCCTTGCAAACCAAACTCATTGCAACCCTTCATGACTCGGCGATTGGAGGACACTCTGGTATTCAGGCAACATATCAGAGGATGAAGAAGCTATACTACTGGCCAGGTATGAAACTGTCGGTAGAACTCTTTGTGCGACAGTGTACAGTGTGTCAAATGGCAAAACATTCCCACATGAAGCCAGCAGGTTTACTGCAACCCTTACCTCCTCCAAAAGGTGCTTGGCAAGACATAACTATGGATTTTATCGAAGGGTTACCTCTATCAGAGAATGCAAATGTTATTTTGGTAGTGGTGGATCGCCTGACCAAATATAGTCATTTCTTGCCGCTCAAACATCCATATACAGCAACTTCAGTGGCCAAAGTATTCATGGACAATGTGGTGAAATTGCATGGAGTGCGTCTGTCTATTATTACTGATCGAGATCGAGTGTTCACCAGTGCATTTTGGCGAGAAATTATCAAAGCAGTGGGAACTAAATTGAATTACAGTACTGCTTATCATCCTCAAACAGACGGCCAAAGTGAACGTGTGAATCAGTGTCTGGAACAATACCTTCGTTGTGCAGTACAGGACAACCCCAAAACATGGAGAAAGTGGCTAGCAATGGCAGAATTCTGGTATAATACGAGCTTCCACACAGCAATTGGCTGTTCTCCTTTTAAGGCTCTGTATCGAGTAGAACCAAATTTTGGAGGTTTTCCCAACATCGCCATAGCTGATGGGCAAACAGCAACTGAAGAGCTTATGGACTATGCACAACAAACTGAGAATTTGCGCAACAGACTTATGCAAGTCCAGGCGCGCATGAAAAGACAGGCAGACAAGAATCGCACAGAGCGGCAATTCGCTGTCGGCGAACAAGTGCTTCTGAAATTGCAGAAATATGCTCAGCACTCCGTTGTCAACCGTCCATTTCCAAAACTTTCATACAAGTACTTCGGTCCATTTGTTATTCTGGAGAAGATTGGAGAAGTGGCATACAAGTTAAAATTGCCAGAAACAGCACAGGTGCATCCTGTCTTTCATGTGTCTCAGCTTAAACCCTTCACTGCAAATTATACACCAGTATTTCAAGAACTGCCAAGCGCACCAGATTTGCTGACGACAAGCCTGCGACTTGAGAAGATACTGGATCGCCGTCTGGTACGAAATGGGTATGAAGCTGCTACTCAAATCCTGATCAAATGGCATGGTTTCACTGAAGAGCAAGCAACCTGGGAAGACTACTACATGGCGAAGAAAAGATTTCCAGCAGCTGCAATTTGGGGCGAGGATCACTCTCAAGCGGGGGACATGTCACACCTCCTCCTTCTGATCCGGAGTTGGTGGACAAAGAAGCACCAAACCAGAGTTCGGTGCGCGAGGTGGGGACCACCAGCCAGTGAGACGCGGAGACGATCGTGGGCGACAAGTTGGTTCATTACGTGAGCGTGGGCTATGGACCAGTGGGTCCCAGTTGTAAGCGTGAGTGCGTGTGTTAAAAGAGCCTGCGTGCTCGGCGAGTCGGACATGCTGAAACTGTATTCTGAAACCTCTCCCAAACATTCGTCTGAATATCGCATCTCAGTTCGTCCCCTCACCTCTGATTCTATTCTCTCATCTCTATGCTTGCTGTAAATTCGTGGTTGTCGATCCAATCATAGATCGGGACACCACATGCCAATCGCCAGATCAAAACATGGCGCACGCAGACGATCGAGCAGACCGCAAGCGGTACGGAACGTCGAGTCCACATATTGTTCTCAATCTTTGGATTGGAAGCGCGCTCCCGTGGACCATGCATGTCTGCCGCTTCATAATACTATATCGGCCTTCGGCGGCCGGTTCGCTCACCAGTTTTGCCTGAAAGGGACGTCGAGGCGGCTTGCAGCAGAGCACCCGACGACATGGCAGGGCAGGCAAAGCGCGCGGCGGCAGAGTTAGTTATTAATGGAGAAGATTCTGGCATGCGGTACGACCGGAGCAGACGAGGCAGCGCATCTCGCCTCGCTCAAACGCCTGCTACGCGGCAAGGTTGCCCTCAAACGCCATGAGTTCAGATTTCAGAGAGAGGGTACGCGGCATGGTTGTGAACCTCTGTGATTTATCTGGGAATTTACCAGCGGCTGCAGATCCTTGTCGATATACTCACATGTCTAGATACATCCGTATGTGGACAAAAGAAAGACAACTAATTTGGAACGGAGAGAGTATATATGTAACCTTGCGTCGTCCAGGGGACAGACAGACAGCGGTGGATGGGTACGTTCTGACTTGGGAGCTCGATCCTATGCCGGTCGCCGGCTTGTTTCTCTGGTAGGAACGCGTCCTGCCGCGCGAACTGCCCTGCTGGACTGGACTCAAATCGCCGTCCAGAGCGGTCTATTTATTATCCGGCGTGGATAAGATGAGAACAGAGGGCTTTGTCACTGTTCGTCCGGTGGGTACAGGCTACCGCGTTTGCCTGGAAAACAGTACAAATTTAAATTAGTAAACCTGGGAGTATCTCCAAGCAAGTGGTCGTGCCGGAGTGGTTATCGGGCATGACTAGAAATCATGTGGGCTTTGCCCGCGCAGGTTCGAATCCTGCCGACCACGCTTTCCTTTTTTTTTTCTTCATATCTGCTATCTATTTTTTTTCATATCTGTTGTCGCGAACGTTCCTACAAGATAAAAACACATATGGCAAATATATTTCGCAACACAAAATGCAACGACGTCATTTCTACAAGATTATTCCATACGCTTTGGTACCAATAGTGGTCAAAGACGTGAATTAAAGATAGTGAAGAACCATGCTCGACTTACCATTTAGAACATAGGGAATATTTTAACATAATAAAATGGTTAGTTTACAGAAGCACATATACACCACGGACCTCTTAGGCGACAACAAGTCTTAGCTAACCTATTATTATCTTTTCCGTGGAAGTCCTAGCTTTCATGAAAATATACGTGGTTAGATTTTCATGTTTAATTTCGTACAACCAATTTTTATTTCATATAAACTAGAGGTGGACTTGTGTACACCAGATGGTAGAATACACGCTAATCCCTTAGATCCATATTAAATGTCACCGAATCGGATGTAAATAGAAACATGTTAGTGCTAGATACGTTTCGGTTCAGCAACAATTAATATGTACCGGAGGAGTATTTTTATTAGTGATTACCTTAAGCAATGTTGTTTAAATACAAAATACACACCTTGTTCAATTTTGGCCAAGAAAAAGTGTTGTCCTTGGTTCAGCCTACAATTAATCTATAAAGATGCTTACTTAATCATACACACTAGAAACTGCTATTGAGATTTTAAATCGTACTCTTTACATTTTCCATAAATACATATAAACTATACTTGCTGCATTTTTAGTGTATGGTGTATAGTTTTCTCACACGAATATTGAGACATGAGAATTTGGCATACGGTGAATTCATTTTCCCATAGAAAAATACGTGTGAGAGGAGTCTCTAATAGTCACAAAGTGAAATTAATTCGTCGAATCTTCTGTTTCATATCAATTATCAAGACACATTCGTAAATGTTTTAAATTGTGCATAAATCACAGTGCACCTTATATTATGGATTTTACTAAGAAACTAATACACCCGACGTCACGAAACAGAGGGAGTATAGACTACATATTGTAAGAAACATAGTTCTATAACAATCTTTTTGTTAAAAATACAACTTGTTGGCTTTCAACGAGTTCACTTACAAATAAAAACATGATAACTAATATTTAGAAGTACTGATAGTTATGTGGTTAAAGTATGTGAACACACAAAATAATAACTTGTAATACTGTAACATGCCAGAAATAAGTCCTATAGAAGTATAAAAATTAGTATAAACTGTATTCATTTTGATTCGGCGTGGGCCCAAATTTATATCGGATCGATCCTGCTTGCTGTCTGCTATCTGTAAGTTGTTAAAGTACTACTATATGACAATTTTATGGAGAGAGCATGACTCATCTTAACGAGATTTTTATGCGACAACATGTTTAACTTTAACCTTAAGATGTTTTAAAACTTTAATTGGCTAAAAAGAAAAAAAACTAAGGGATTGTATTAAGAACTATACGAAATAACAGGAAAAATATGTCAAATAGAAAACTAGAATCATACTCAAGTTCCAAAGTAATTAAAATAATAGAAAAAACATACACATGTTCAAATTCAGAAGAAATTGCAGGTATAGAAATTCGAAAGAAATCCATACGATCCATGTCAGAATCCTTATTGGATTCCTCCATTTTTTTTAAAAAAAAAGAGCAATAGAAGAATTAGAGAAAGATCTAAAAAAAAATTCACTTGGTAAACCTTTTTCAAATCCTAGTGGGGTTTGATGGGCTGACATGCCAAATCTTATTGGCTTTTCATGGGTCGATCAATCCGCGTCGGATCAACTTTGTGGCAAAGTAACTAGCACGTCCGACAAAAACTATAAGTGTGTGGATGTATAGACAATCCTACATGGCACCACATCACCTATTGCACTTCAGTGTTGACACGTTAGATAACACGTCACATTTAACGTCGTCATCCACATGACAGTTAGGCACTGTTAAGTTGATCAGAGTGTGCCGCCGAGCTACATCTACCACAAAAAGTACATCAACCACGGGAGTGATTTTCGTGAGAGATGCAACATCTATCATGGATTTTGATGAGCCGTGTTTCATCAATCTATCACGGTTTGTTTTCCGTTGTAAAATGGTTTTGGCGACGAAATTTCAGACATTCTAACACGAAAACATGTTGATCGGCCAAGATCAAACGGCTTGGGCTCGCAACAATCAACAAAGCGATAATCTCAATAGACAGCACCACAACATGCCTAAGAAAAACATGTTGTCCGGAAGAATGCAGTATTTTTTTTCTGAAGGAGGAGAATGCAGTATTCGCAGTACAAACTGTCTGCAAAAGAAAGGAAGGCGCGCTATCAACATCTTGTGAGGCAAGATGGAGCAAATCGGTGTTCGGATAGTATAAAGTATCGATCAATCAAGCTAGTTTTGACATGAGAGTTGCACTTGCATCTGAAACAATCGAATCGGCCTTGTTATGGAGAACAAATTAGATCTTTCAGGTTGCTCTCCGTCAAAGAAGAAATTGGCAGAGGTGACGTGCTGTAGCGGCACAAGGTAATCGATCCTGAGGTCAACCCAACCGGCGAAGAACATCACAAACATTGGCGACGCCTGACGTCGGTGTTCCCGAGTGCAAGCTAGATAGCAGGATATATATGCCGGCCTAGCAGGATACGCAGACTGGGTGACACAGGGCCCCCAAAACTGGGGCCCATTATCCAGTGCACAGCCCAGCCCAACACAACTCGTCTCGATTTTATGCCCCATTTGTGGGCAATCCCTATTCGTCGACCAGGTCGACGATAGGGAGCCGTCGCACACTCCCTTGTTGGGCCGACCCAATAGATAATATTAATGGTTCTCGGTTTTCTACACTTTTCGGATATTTTGTTTTTTCGTTTTTTTGTTTGTTTCTTTTTTCTTTCTTCTATTTCGTTTTTTTCCTGTTTCTTTTTTCAGATTTGAAATTTTTTCAGTTCTTAAAAAATGTTCAAAACGAAAATTGTTCAGTTTTCGGAAAACTTCAAATTTAAAAAGTGTTCAGTTTTTAAAAAATGTTCAATTTTTGAAAAATGTTCAAAACAAAAATTGTTCAGTTTTCGAAAAACTTCAAATTTAAAAAGTGTTCAGTTTTTAAAAAATGTTCAATTTTTGAAAAATGTTCAAAACAAAAATTGTTCAGTTTTCAAAAAACTTCAAATTAAAAAAGTGTTTAGTTTTTAAAAAATGTTCAAAACGAAAATTGTTCAGTTTTCGAAAAACTTCAAATTTAAAAAGTGTTCAATTTTTGAAAAATTATCAAAATGAAAATTGTTCAAACTAAAAATTGTTCAGTTTTCAAAAAAATGTTCATATTTGAAAAATGTTTACTTTTTGAAAAAAATTCAGTTTTGGAAAATGTTCAGTTTTAAAAATGTTCAATTTTTTAAAAATGCTCAGAAAAAAAAATTGTTCAAATTTTAAAAATGTTCAAAAAAAAATTGTTCAAAATTTGAAAATGTTCATGATTAAAAATTATTCAGTTTTAAAAAGACGTTCAAATTTGAACATGGGCCGGTTTCCGGGCGGCCCATGTACAAGCAGTCTAAAATGGGCCGAGCCCAGTAGTGCGGGAGGGGTGTGCGATGCATTCTTAGCATCTTATAGGTCGACGAATAGGGGCACCCCCATTTGTGTCATTTGTGTGGTCTGCTCGTAAAAAAGAATGGATCTAATCCATCGTGTTATCGAGAACGCCATCTCACGTTCAAGTGCCTCGCTGCGCAATCGGCTCTGTTCATTAACTCATCAATTCTCGTTCTCTGTTCATTAACTCAAGATCCTATAATGGTGGAGACTCAGCGTCTCTTCCGTCGTCCGTCCGATGGCGCCGGATTTGGGCGCGGCCGCTAGCTAGGTGGCTGCATGAACCATATAAATCGTTTTGTATTTCTCGATCTCTTATGATTTTATCTGTAATTTTAGAATAATCAGTTTATCTCGGTCTATCTTTTAGTTTTCATGTGTGCTGCTTCATGTAACTTGATTTTCGATTAATGAAATACATAGTTGCTCTAAAAAAAAGACTAGAGATGTCTACTTTCGGACGATCAAGACGATCTTCTCTGGTTAACTAATATTGACACGTCTAATTCAGGTGGCGGAGCTTGACATAAATAGTTGAGGGGGTGAAAGACAAATCATCAATGTTGGGGATGTATGTGTGTGTGTGTGGGGGGGGGGGGGGGGGGGGGGGGGGGGAAGCTCCGCCAGTGCGTCTAACGTTTAATCCATGTGGCATAGTGTTTGAATTCAAACTTAGTACTCTCTCCGATTCATATTAATAGTCGCTGAATCGACTATTTTTCCATCTAAACCCTCCCATAAATTTTGTCTTCATAGTTCTATCCAAAACTCGGGGGCACGTGCCCCCCTTCTCCCGGCTAAGCTCTGCCAGTGCGTCCAACGTTTAATCCATGTGGCGTAGTGTTTGAATTCAAACTTAGTACTCTCTCCGATTCATATTAATAGTCGCTGAATCGGTTGTATCTAGCGCTAAAATAAGTCTAGGTACTCGTCTGATTCGGCGACAATTAATATGTACAGTGTGTATTATTTTCTAAACTCAACTTGTTGACTAAATGGACCGGAGATAATGTTACTTGAAAATGATACCTCGGAGAAGATTAATTACGAAGATGTGATTGAAGATTTCATTTTATGAACTACTTCAAGGAAGATGTTTTTCACTCGAAAGGTCAACTTATTGCTTTTAGTGCTACCTTTCAATAAAAGTAATGTTTGATATAATTTTAAATAATGTGAGAAACACATATACTGAAGTTTATAACCGACATCGTGCTTTAGCCTTTTTCTTGCAAAATCTAGGACCGGTTGTAAGTGTCACATAGGGACCCCCATTTTTTTTTACTGTAAGGACCCCAGTTTATGCAGATAGTAATGTTGTGGGCGTGTTTGTAACGGTTTTGGCCTGTCCACAAATTAACTGTGCGATTCTTTTTTCTTAATTAATACTCCCTCCGTTCCTGTTCCTATATGTAAAACGTATAGTTTTTTTGTGAAAAGTTCCAAAATATAGGTTTATTACGATTTATGGACAATTTTACCCATCCAAAAATAAGTTTCAATCTCGAACGAAGAGATTTTACGGAATGCTTTCATTTGTTGACTATTAGGGACTCCTCTATTCTGAAATTTTCCAGAAATAAATGAGTCCATCATATGCATAATACGCATATCTTAATGTTCATACAGAAAACAATACGCCTTACATTTAGAAATGGAGTGAGTATAAGAAAGGCAAGTGTTTTGCCGTCTTCAAAAAAGAAAAACGGAGCTATACTTGCTCTACTTTCTACCACGAGTCAAGGGCTGAAGTGGTAAACAGCAGCAGTCAACCTGCATGCTCCCATCGAGCAGCCCTGGACGATTTGTCCCGGCTTGGGGCTTGGCACAACGTCCCCGTCGACCGGACCTTCCAACCTCGCCGGTGCGGAGACCGTTCTCTCTTCTTCCCGCGGTCCAGCCCGGCGGTTCAGCCAGAGCCAGCCAGATAGCCGCGGGTGCGATGCGATTGATGTTAATCTGGTCAAGTAGAGCAGAAAAACTAATGGATACATAATTACAGTCGGATTCGTGAGTCCACCCCGTTGTGCCTGCCACCGGATTGCGACTCATCACGACGGCGACTTCAGAAGCTTCTCTCAATCGATCGCTAGCTAGATGGGTAGACCGGAGAAAAGAAGCCCCGGACGGCTGACCGGTGCAACTTCTACTGCGCACGTACGAGCTCGATCTATGCATGTGGCATAGGATCCGGTCTCGGAGTCCGGGAGCCGGTGACTGCGCTAAACCACTCACCAATTAGTAGCTAGTCTTCCTAACTATACTAGCATAATACCCGTGCGTTGCTACGGAAAAAATGTGAGAAGTCTTCGTTGGATTGCGACAACCCCATCTTTAAGATGGCATATCATACTTAATACGTCTAGGATATTCATGGATAAAATCTGTAAATGATCGATAATAATTTTCTAATTGACAAGGGGATGATAAAATGATAACAATACGGAATGTGGACAATGATCTTTGAAATTCTCGTGATAGTAGTTATCAGCTCACGTGTTACAAAAAAAGCTCGCTTAAATGGGAAATATAAATCAGTTAAGTATTTTAGTGAAGCTGAAATTATCAAGCTAGTTTAATTGGTAACTATTACAAACACAAAACTATATACACCGAAGAAATAATCCGCATAAGCTTAATTCGGTTCATATATAGTACTCGCTGCGTTGACAAAAGGATGTCACAACCAGTTTCAATTTTGCATGTATCTAGACATAATTAGATACATGCAAATTTGAGGTTGGTTGTGACATCCTTTTGTGAACGGAGGGAGTAGTAGTGAATACTGAATGGACGAGAATCACCACGGTTCAGATCAAGCTTTTACAAACAGCAAAAAATAACTCTTACAATGACAAAATTGAAATAAAAATATACAAACTTATGTTAGGTAGATCTTAGATCATTATTTGCTAAAGAATGAACCTAGATTAAGTAACTTAATTATGTGGGCTGCAAGTAGAAGGCTGAAGTCTACCATCATATAGTCTTGACTTCCAACATCTAAAGCGTACCAATCAGCTTGATGGATGGATAATTTGCTTGGGACGATAAACAGATTCGTTGTACATGCCTTTCGCTAGCTAACACCTGAGGAGCGTCATGGTCCGGCCTAAATGACGGAGTCGCCATGACCCGGGCTGCTGCTGCTCCGTTTCCAATTCCTTCAAGGCGCATGGGTCTAGCGGACAGGTTTAGCGCCGAGGGGGTAGGCGCCGGACCAGCAGAGCAGTGGCACGGAAGCGCTGGTCCGGAGTACCCCCGTGACGGATGAGAATCTGGGCGCCGGGCCGGAGGATCAGGGTCCTGCAGGCCATGCTGCCGGAATCTCTCTCCTCCACGATCCCTCGAGCTCGCCGACTCCTCCTTGCGCGACTCCCCTCTAGCCCGCTGGACTTCCTCCTCCGAGACCCACTGAGCTTGCAGGACTCCCTCTTCCTCACAGCTGTTCTCGGACGCGACCAAGCGACTCTACGCTGGAGTAACCTAGAGAGGCAGCAGACGGCGCGTGGCGCAGTGCGGAGGGGGCGTATCCCAGGCGCCGGGGGGAAGAAGAGAGTTAGGGCTGTGCGTGGAATCGTTGACCGGTAAGTCTCACTTGGCGGTAGCAAAGGGCGTAATTATCCTAACGATGAGGGTTAAAACCAGAAAGTGAAAAACGCACCAACACCTCCTCAAGCAATATTATATAGTAGAGATTAGTGCTTAACTAGCAAACTACCCGTGAGTTGCAACGGGTTGGAAAAAAAAATCACCTTTTAGTAAAAAAAGATCAGCACGGTCCAAATTTTGGCCCAAAGTCAATCGGCCTGAGTGCAATATTTTATTTTTCTATCTACTCCGGAAACTGAGCAGTTGAAAATGTAGTAATTTTCCCATTGTGATTTGTGAAAAGTACAAACAATAACAAGCAACTGCACATGGAAGAAACAATAAATACTGTAGAGTGTATTGTGATGAAAAGGAAACAAATAAATCACAATAGATCACGGTTGAACACACGACAATGATGATTTCGTCTGGCTTTCCTGTCCCTTCTGGCTATCACTCACTGAGTTGGAACAATTGAACGGCGTCCTCAACTTACCTTTTGATCGTTCCTAATAATTTTAGTTTTTTCGTGCTTGCCTTTAATTGGCTTGATCTGTTTATTTATTGGGCAGAGTTGATCATGCAGTCCATCCGTAGAGAGCATGGCTTCTGGCTTTGTTCCAAGTCTGTAATACTCCCTAGATTTCAGTTCTGTTTAACCGGGGAATTTTTCTGAGTGTTCAAAGTCTGTAATACTCCCAAGATTGCACAGACGCACAGGAGGACGGGAGGTTGAAGGGATCCGGTCACGCGCGGGATCTACGCACAGGAGGACGGGAGGTTGAAGGGAGCCGGTGACCACGAGCGGCTCCACTCCAACTGCAGCCGCCGGCGCCAACCTCGCAGCACACCATGCTCCGGCGCCACGCCTCTCCTGCCGCTCCTCCTGCAGTCCGGCGGCGTGGTCGAGCTCCTGCAGTCCGAGACGGCCTGCAAGGCGCACGAGAGAACCGAGAGAACCGCATCGGGAAAGCTCCGGATCAAGGTGCCGTCGAGGAACGTGTCCCTGCTCCCGACGGCTGCAAGGGCTTCAGCGCGTGTCTGTCGAGGAACGCGTCCCTGCTCCCGACGGCTGCAAGGGCTTCAGCGCGTGTCCGCATTCCGACGATGTGGAGGACGCGTCCCGGCTCCCCGGCGACCACGAGGGATTCCAAGGCAGTGTGCAGGTGGCGGCGTTCCGCGGGGATTTCGCCGGCGGCCGCTTCATCCCCGACCACAAGGGCCGGAGGGGATCGGGTTGGGTGGATATGGTTGAGGGGCTAACTGCAAACGTGCCTATTTTTTTTTGAAAGCCTACCTACAATCAATAGGATACACCGTACAAAGTACAAAGTACAGGAACAACATACATCACACCATACGTAGGGGAACAGAGCCAGAGCAGAACGCAGCAGCTCCACCGGCGTCGAAGACGAAGGCCGCCGTCCTCCTTCTTACCTCGCCCCGAGAGCACCGTTCTTGAAGAAGATCGCCGCAGAGCTCGTCCGCCGCGCAGCGACGGAGCTTATGCCGATAAACGGGCACGGCGAGTGCCCCCTCTCTCCAGCTTCTCCACCTTGCCGCAGCTGCCTTCGACGTCGACGCAGAGAAGAACCGCCGAGCTCGCCCAGCTCTGAGTTCCAGGCGCCAGACCCGCCGCCGGCACGGATCTGACGAGAACCCGAAGGATTCGAGTGCCACGCCGGGCCTCGAGCCTCCGCAAGTCGGGGACGACGACGGCGAGCCCCCAGGAGCTGCACCGCCGGAGAAGGCCTCCCCGACACCAAACCGCCCGCCACCAGCTCCATCTTCTCCACGGCGCCGACGGAGTGATCCCCACCCTACCCTACCGTATTTACAAGCCGGAGCCGGGGATCCCCACCCTCCCGCCGCCGGAGCGGCCGACGGAGGAGGAGAATCCCGCGGCTCGGCGGCGAGCACGGCGGATCGACGGAGTTCGCCCAAAAAGTCGCCTCTCTCCTCCTGCAAACGTGCCTATTTTGTGGACTGCGGGTTGCTTTTTCGATTTCTCAGGGGTTAAAGTAAAAAGATAACACGACGTACCGGACACTGTTAATAATATTATAATCGCAGCAGTTAGGACAAGTAAGTGAAAAGAAACATTAGCAAACGGGAAGAAGCTCTGACTGTCGAGGCTAGCGTGGACGAGGTGACGACGAACGGTTGACCGGACCGCGCCGGTGCCGCCACCACGTGCTTGACTATTCGCGCGTGCTCCAGTCCACCGTCGCGGCAAGTACAGTAGAAAACAAGATGACGAGATAAAGCCCAGCAACGTCGTGGCCCCGCGTCGGATCCACCACCCAGGCTGCTTCCGCTTCGATCATTGTCCTGGGCGCCACACGCTAACAACAGTTGTAGTAGTGCACGAGAACCAGGCATTACTTGTGCGTGCAAAGCTGGAACCGTACTGTCCACTTTTTGGCAACCCGGTTTTACATAGACACATGTACAATGTACTCACACTCCATTATTTTTAAACGCGGCAAAAGTTTACCGTTTATATTGTGTAAGTGGGATAGTGGAAATGCGGTTAAATACGGCGTAATTTTTACTATACCACTTATCCTACTTACACATCCCTATCTCGCTACAACATCCTATTGATTCTAAGAGCATCTCTAGCAGAACCCGCAAAACCAGAAACCGCAAAAGCATTTTGCGGGTCGCGTTTTTCGCGTTTTTGCTTGGTATTTGTGCAGCGAATAACAGAACCCGCAAACGCAACCTGCATTTCTTCGATTTGGAAATTTGAGAATTCGCGGGAACGAACCAGTTCATATTGGACATTAGCACGAGTTGATTTTTACACAAAATGCGGCCTAGTTCGCCGCCGATCAAACCTAGCCTACATCTACGCTAGCCTAGGTCGCCGCCGATCAAACCCTACTGGTCAAAATACGGCTCCTCACCGGAGCCATGGGCGAGGCAGCGACGCAGCGGCGGAGGAGCTTCACTCCTCGTCGGAGACGAGGTCGATGACGGGCGGGAGCGTGCTGATGACCAGCGCCTGCTCCAGCAGCCCCTGGTTGATCTTCGCGGCGACCTTGGCAGCGGCGGCCTTCTCCTCCTCCTCGTACTTGGAGCGCATCATCGCCGCATGGAGCTGCTGCTCCATCTGGTCGTCAAAGACGAAGTCCTCCGGCCCGAGCGTGACCCCGAAATGCCCGGGGTCGTAGTCCTCCGGCGGTGGAGCACCTGAGTCCGCGGAGGAGCTGCTCGCGCCCGCGGAGGAGCTGCCCTTGCCGTGGCCGAGGCGCAGTTGCTTCCGGCGGATCTCAATCTCGCGCTCGCGCCGGAGCCGGTCGAACTCCGGCAAGTCGCAGCGCACCGACCCGCCGCGACTGTACTTCCGTGCGCCGCGCTTCCGTGCGCCGTCGCTGCGGACGACCTGCGCGCACTTCTCATCGGAGTAGTCGCCGCCGGGAAGCGGGGCCTCTCTCTTAGGCGCCATGGCGGCTCGGGACGCCGGATCTACGGGAGAGCTGCTGGGATTCCTCGTCGGAGATGGCGGAGTGGGTGTAGGGATTGCTCGTCGGCGCGGCGGAGCGTGCGAGGCGAAATGGGGATTTCGACCCGCAAACTCGCCGCAATCCGGCTAAATAGGGTTCCGGCCGCTCCTTTCTCGGGCCCCCGCAAAACGTTTGCGGGTTGGGCCAAATTTGCAGGCGTTGGTCTGGCCCAAATTTCGCACCCAACCCGCAAACTCGCCGGAATTTTGCGGTTTTGCCGGTTTTGCGGGTGCTGCTAGAGATGCTCTAAACATCACAAATATATCCAACTACGGATGGATTTTTAGAGGAGCTACTTACGAGCTGATGCGGAACCGGGGCAAGATTGATGTCTCATTTTTCCCTTCTATTATCTCTCCTCCTTCCCCTAGTTGAGTGTTCTCCATCGTTGACTGCCAGCTGCTCCCCCCCCCCCCCCCTCCCTCCTATCCCGCGGCCTCGTTGGCTGGAAATGGTGGGGGAGGAGAGGGCGCCCCCTCCTGTATACATCTTAATCTAGTAGTGAAGTTAAGTTTTGGCTTTCGTGCCTGTTTGGCGTTATTTCGTCGGGGTCTGTTTTGCCGGAGCTTGCGAGCTGCCCCTAGCATTTGGTGGAGGCAGAGCAACTCCACGACGGAACCGATGTTCTTCCTCGTCTCTTCTTCCTCAAGTGGAGGATCTTCATCCACTTCGCCGCGGGATTCATCCGATTCCAAAAAAGAGCTAAAAACATCTTATGATATGGAATGGAGGAATTACCTTTTTTCGTCAGTAAGTGGTGACCTCTTCTAGAGCAAATGAGCATGTCGTTGCTACATGAAATGTTGATCCTGCTAAAGAATCTTTACGTCGATACCTACGGCGACGACGCTCCACCCTCATGTTTAATCTTTTTAGCTATATTTTGTGTTGTGCAGGGTTGTAAAAGCTGTCTAATCTACCGTCATGTTAACTCAAGCTGATTTCCTCAACAAACTTTATATGGTTTGGACGTCTGAGATTTATTAATTTAAAGACGAGCATGGTGTTTTTTTAGACTCAACAAAGCTAATCCTTTTTTTTGAACCAGATTGATCGATTACAGGAGCAATATAAATCAGCTCTAGGGTATCAAGAATTTAAATATTAATTCTAATAGAGTTGCTTCCGTACAGAAGCTTATACAAAATGTTGCACAAATCCAAGGAGCGCCGGCCGGCGGGGCAGAGCAATGCATGTCGAGCTAAACGAGCAATTATATACAATTAATCTCCTCGTCGTCGTGGTGCAGCTAATCGAACCACAGTGACTGATCGTGTACGTGTGATCTAAATTTTAATTTCAACTGTCAATTCTAATCGAAGGCGACGTCGCTTTTTCCAATCAACTGTTCGACGGCGGCGAGAGCTCCAGGATCCGGCCGGAGAGCGCGGAGACGAGCGCCGCGTTGAACCCGGGGTCCCTCGTCAGCGTCGCGGCCATCTGCTCCGCCAGGTTCTTCCGGTCCGCCTCCGCCGCCTCCTCCTGCTTCCGCTGCTGTTGTTGCTGCTGCTGCTGTACGATCTGGGTCGGTGGCGATGCCCGGACGGCGGCGGCTGAGGCGTCGCTCTTCTTGGCGCCGTCGTGCTTGGCGGTGGGCGGGCCGTGGTTGTGGTCGCCCTCGTACGTGGCCACCAGCACGGTGTTGTCCTCGGCGCTGCGCTGCACCTTCTTCTTGACCGTGCAGGAGGGCGCGAAGGAGCACCGGTAGTAGGCCCTCGGGCACGGGTTGTCCTTGGTCACCTTCTGCCCGTACTTCCGCCATTGGTACCCGTCCTTCACCACCTGCTCGACAGATAAAGAACCATTAGTTAACTGGCCACAGATCAAGAGTGAGTGGCGCTGCGATCCATCGATGATCACGAGGAAGAAGATGAATTGATTTCTTTACTTACGAGGCTGAGGTCGGCGGGTCGGCATGGACGTAGCGCTTGGAGACCCTGCTGGGCTTGGACTCGTCGGCGCGGACGCCCTTGCTGATGCCGCACGGCTCGTGGACAGAAGTGCACTCCGCGTGGTCGGGGCTGACGGCGACGGTCACACCGAAGCCGCCGCCGCCGCTCCCGGCCGCGGCGAGCGGGGGCGAAGGGTTTGCGGTGGCCGCCGGCGGTGTCGAGGCTGTCGCTGCGGCCGCGCTTCCTGGACGGCGACGCCGCCGAGCCACCCTCCGACGTCGTGGACGACTGGTGCTGCTGGCTGGCGGCCGCGGCCGCCATCATGCCGGTGACCTTGCCCTGCAGCTCGCCGTACTTGGCCACGAGCGCGCGGAGCATCTCGCCCAGCCGCCTGTTCTCCTCGCCCACGCGCCGGAGCTCCGCCTCGAGCGCCTCGACCTCGTGGCGGTCCTTCTTGACGGACATGAAGTCCTCCTCCACGAGCACCTTGGTGGTCACCGCGCCCGCGCCGTCGGCCGGCCCAGGTTGAGGCCGAGGCTCAGGGAAGGGGAAGCCTGCCCGATATCCACTGCTCGTCCATGACCGCCGTTGCCGTAATCGCAGTACCGTCTAGAATCGAATCGAATTGTCAGAGAAAGAAATGGCTGGGGAAGAAGACCGGGAAGCTGGAGCTATGGAGCGAATGGTCGTCGTGGTTGGGGAGGAGGTGCGCGCGCGAATATATAGAGGAGCGGGAGCGGACATGGCATGCGGCGTTGGGAGTTTGGTAGGAAGGAGGAAGCATCTTGGGGTGGTGGGGCTCGCGCGCGGTCCTCGTCGCCCGTCCTCTTGGTCGCCGTGACCGCGATAGAATATTGCAGCCAGCCGGGAGAACCGGGAGTATATTTGAGCATGAGGTCTGTTTTTTTTTCCGAATTGGGTAGGAGTTCGCGGGAATTCTTTGATTGGGCAAGTGGGTGG